>OX578135.1:58612437-58739937 GCA_951213105.1 Amaurobius ferox | reverse complement strand
TTATATAAAAATATAAAGCTCTTTTGAAAGTAACTACAGAATATTTAAAGATTTTTTTTTTACTTTGTACCTGAGTCGTTTAAATGAAGTCTGAAATGGTTTTGATAATGGAAAATTAAAAATGTTGTATTTTTTTGCTTATAATACTCTTGGTTCACGCAAAAGAATTATATGTGGGCTTGGAAGTGTGCGAACTCATTAATTTGAGAAATATGTTCAAAAGAAAAGCCAACATCTATGTGTATCTGTCACTCACGCTTGGCGGCATACTGGCGAAATATTTATAACTTGGCGACTTTATGAAAATTACGCCAGGTTGGTGATAATTTAATATATATAAAAATTAAAGAGTGGGTTTCATTCTTTTGGGATAGATACGTTCTGCTAGGAGTTTGAGGAGTCACAAACAGCAGCTGAAGCAGCATGTTCCAAGTGCAGAGTAAAGAGTATGTAGGTATAGCTCAAATAGTATGTAGGTGCAGAGCAGATAGTATGTAGGTGCAGCGCAGATAGATAGTAGACCTGAACAAACACTTATACAATTGCATGGGGCTATGATCATGGCGATACATGTGGACACCTATTACAAGAGTATATAGCACAACATAATTCTGTTTTAATTAACGACAAAAATAATCACCGAACTTTTGAAACCTTTTATTCTAAAGATTGGTCTGACGTCACTCACATTTATATAACAATATCTTTTCATAGACACTAGCGGAATTAATATCAGCAAGCGACCACAATTATAAAACTTTTGAGATTTCTGAAAATTTCAAAGAGATTAAACGACGGTACAAAGCAAAATATTCTACGGATAATAATTTTAAATCAATGGTAAAACAGAAGACACCTTTCCTGGTAGGCAAAATGGCGGAAGTAAAAGATGCTGACACATTTCGAAACTATGTAGATATATTTCATGAAATATTGAAAGAAGCTTGCGATCGGAAGTATTCTAGAAAAATCTGATGTGGGCAGCACATGATTTTCCTTATATAATACAATGAATTTATTCTTTCACAGTGAAAAAAAGGTGTACAAGTATAAGATTCACGACACGGTGTTTTTAACGTCGAATTGTACATTTGGCGCTTTCCCGGGTGATAATATGTAAAACTATGTTCCCAATGGACTTACATTTCACACAACTCTAAATTGTCAATTATCAGTATTGATATATCAATTATCAATCATACTCATACTCAATAAGTAGTATAGTTAATATATTAAAATATTTTAATGATTAATTCATCGATTTCCGACATTTTCGTTAACTTAGCGTTATTTTTGCAATTGTGACAAAATATTCGTCAATATGAAGCGAAATATTGCCAAGCTGACGATTTTTCGTTAGATTATTCGGCAAGTGCACCAAATGTATCACCAAGCGTTACAGATAAACGGAGAGACGAGCGTTTCTCATATACTTGAGTCCGTTGTTTGATAGAATTCAAAATTTGCAAAACATTACCTCCCATTTTTATCAATTTGGCTACATGTGTATCATTTTTATGACATTTTTTGCCATTTTGGCAACATTTAAAAAAGTCGCTAAGTTGGCGCCATCCTGCCAAATTCGTCGCTAAATTTTTCGCCAAGCATTACGAACGGACGAATGGAAGGAGAAATCGATTATTCTTATATTTTGGAAAGAATATAGGAATCTTTTATATGTTTTAAGACCTCCTGAGCATGTTTTGATTACTTTTGGAGTGATATCCGTCTGCATGTCTGTGATACATTTCTTGTGTAAATGATAGCGGCCATAAATATTAATGGATTTTCACGAAATTTTATATCCGGCTTTGTTATCAAAAAATATAGAACTAGATAGAATTTTTTTAAATTCCAGAGGAAACTTTAATTTATTCGAAATTTTATATTTTTTTAATATGCCAGAATAGGACACAATTTGATATAATCATGCATAAAAAGGCTTAATTATGGCTCAGGCTCAATGATCATGAGATTTAATAGTTTCAATTATTGTTGTGAAAAATAGCAATGAAACAATTTTTACTTTCCTTATATACATAATGTATAAAGAAAGTATTGTGACGGGGTCGAAAATTCGAATTCGAGTTTTCGACGGGAGAGCACGTTTTAAGCATCCCTGACAACGAATCAAACATTTTTGAGGTGATGTCTGTGTGTGTGTGTGTGTGTCAGTGAGTCTGTGGAGACGATATCTCACGAATGAATGCAGCGATTCGAATGACATTTGGTACAAAAATCACAATCCGTGAATACTAGAAGCCTAATGTTTTTAAATGTAATCGAATGCTCAGAACCCCCCTAAATTTTCGAGTGAAATTTTGAAAAAATCAAAACCTTTAATAAAGTTACGTAAATAGACATTTCTTATGTAATTTTTTCTTAGAAAACGATTGGCATCAACTTTAGAACCCTAGCATAAACCGTTCTCGAGTTATTGCACATTTTTCAAATAAATTTATCAAAAAATCCCATAAATTAAAAAAAAAATGTTAACTTTTGAGAAACATGGTCACTTTTCATATGTAATATCATGCGATAAATTTGGTGACATCATTCTCGTGGATCTAGCTCGTTCCATTCATGAGAAAAGATACTTTGAGTAATACTTTTGTATTTGAAAACCAATAGTCATTTATCTGCTATAAGAATAACTTATTTCTCTGTCCATAACGCTTTGTGAGATTTTGGCGACGAATTTGGCGAAATGTCGCCAATTTGGCGACTTTTTGAAATGTTTCCAAATTAAAGAAAATCTCGCCAAATGGATGAAAATGACTCTAAATCAATGAAAATGACGACTAATTGTCGAAAATTCAATATCTTGGAAAGAATATAAGTATCTACTTCAAGAAAAACCTATTTTTTTACTGTAAAAGTAGTAAATTTATTGCATTATATAAGGAAAGTCTTGTGTTGCTCACATGAGATTTTTTGTGTTCCCGACGGAGGTGGGGCGTTGTCAAGTAAGGTATCAATCAAAAGATTTTTTCAAGTGTTTTAACGTGAAGGGCAACAAGCTGTAATTGTAATTATTTGGATTTACGATACCGATTTTTCAGAGTTTCCTTGAAAAATTGAAAAAGAAAAAACAGTACTATAAAATGGATTCTGATATGAGAAAGTTGAGTTGAGCCACATTCTAATTAATTTTATATTATTTTATCTTTTCTGGAAAAAGTTTGTTTGATTCAAATGGTACAGAAAACATTTTGGATTATTTCAATTATTCCCCAAATAAGAAATATATTATATTTCAATAATTTACTGGCATCATTTGTATGTATATAAAGCTGTTTACAATAAATGGTGCACACGAATCTGGGGATATGCTCCGCAAATATGGATTGACGATCCCATAGACACTAATTTACAAGCTTGTGAAACTATGCGTTTCCGTAATGTTAGTCCCATGATTAGAATAAACCTAATTGTTTCGCTAATGAGTGGATATTTTCTCCCTGCTTCATTTATATAACACCATTGGGAGATTATTAAGTATATTTGTACAATACAAAGTGGAGCATTTATTGCAAATCCCGAGTGTTGTCACTGCGAGTAAAACTATTTAGGATATTGTGATGATGATTAATTTAAAGACTCCTATAAGAAAATTGTATTCCTTTTGTGAGATTTATTAAAAAACGAAACTGGTGTGGGCAGTATAAGACTTTTCCTACATATTGACCTGACTTTTTTTACACAGCGTAAACATAGTGTTCGAGATCCATGGCACAATGATTTTGACATTGAATTGACACCATGTAAATTGAAATTAGGCGCTTTGGGCAATCCATGAGTCCAACCAGGTACTTACGCTTAAAATCCTCATAAAAATGCATAGAACTGTTAGTGAATATCTCGTGAAGAAAAAGCGAATTCTTGGGTGTCAAAATACAAATTTGATCTAACTAATACTCACCACATTTTTAATTTTATGCAATTTTTTGATAAATTTATTTGAAATATATGAAATATATCGAGGACAGTTCATGCTAGCATTTTAAAGTATTTTTCTAATGAAAAATTACGTCAAAAAAGATTATTTATGATTATTGAAAGTCCTGATATTTTTAAGAGTTTTTCAAAAATTCTTTCAAAAATAGAGGGGGGGGGGGGCGAACATTCAATTGAGTTTAAAATCAATCGTGTTCTAGCCTTTACTAATTGTAATAATCGTATCAAATTATTTTCGAAAAGCTTCATTCGTTAGTGAGATATAACCCCACAGGTTCACAGATACATACATACAATTTATCATAAACACCATTATTAAACAACACTACCATGCACACATACACACTAACATATGTATATACTAATATACACACACATACACATGCACACACACATACACACACACACATACTCACACACACATACACACACACTCACACACACACACACAGGCATCACTTTAAAAACGTTCGGTTTGAGTTCAGGAATGTTTGAAACGTGCTCTTCCGTCGAAAATTAGAGCTCGAATTTTCGACTTCCGTCACGATACTTTCCCTATATGTTATACTATGTATGCAGGGAAAGTAATAATTTAGTAAGAATTTAAATCCGTGCTGATGATTAAGGGTTTCCCATTTAAATTAAAAAAAGCCGAGAAAAGCCCAAAATGGTTGACTAGCTTTGGAATTGTAATTTTTGATTATATTTTTAAGCTGTAAAGAACGTTTTTCGATCTTTTCGATGATGCCAAGATGGAAACACACACATCTTTCTTTATTACGCAAGAAGATTTCTTTCTTTGTTCTCCTTTTTAACGGTTGCAGATCGCAGAGGAAATTGAGACAATTTGAAGAGGCGATTCTGCAGATCTATTATTCAGAACTAACTGGTTCAACAGCGGGTAAATTCGTTGTAGTTTTTTACAAACTTAGCTAGAACATCTCATTTATTACACTCAGTCAAGATCTGAATCCGAAAGGCTCATCATACATCAAGCAGTAGGTCTTTTTAACACTTTACAACAAAGTTGAAAAGTGTTTATGACTTTGTTCATTCTGTCTGTCTGTCTGTCTGTCCGTTAGCACGATAACTGCCGCAAAAATGACTTAATCAAAATGAAATTTTAGTATGTTGTTCAGACGGTCCGTAGGACTTATGAGAATATAAATGAATAATATCACCCAATTAGTTTTGGATTGAACCCGGGTTGAAAAAATGAAATACATTGAACCTTATGGGACCTAATTTTTCAAACATTTTTTAAGCGGATTTAAAATTCACAAATTGCTTCGAAAATTTTAGGTAATATTCAAATTGTTCCATAAAATATATAAAAAAAAATTCAGAGAAATATATACAGTAGTTTTTTAAATAAAAATGAAAATAATAATTACACCTCTTATATGAAACGATCACGTGACCATGATATGAAAAGATCACATGACCCACTTCATAAAGATATATGGCATCCATCTTGTTTCAAAATCGTGATTTTTTAAGTTCTTTTTAATTCATATTGAGTGTTGTATCCGTCCTAAAACTACTTTATTTTTGCTTAAATTCTGTGCATCTACATACTGAAACAACGCAAATACAATATATTTGAGTTTAAATGATTTTCCAAATTTGATTATTTCTACAACGAAGCCTATTTTTCACTTATGTAAAATGTAAACAGCAAAATATATAGAATGAGTTGTATTAGGATTGCTGCATTTCTTTAACACAAAATAATTTAGCCCATGGAGTCTGCATGGCTGATATGAATGAAATATTAATTGATTTTATAAAGAGAAGGACGATTTTTTTCGATGAAGATTTAAGCGTAGAGTTTAATTACTTGCAGTTCCATGGTCTAAATTTTTAAATAAAATAAATTATTATAGTATTGTGATTAATGAAATGAATGGGAGAAAGTTATGAATGAAATGCTGCTTTTATAGAGAGATCCAGATTACCGTGGAATGTATCGCATTTTAGAGATATTTAAACTAGGCAATTTATATTTCAATTCCGTCATTTGAATGAAGTTCATTTTTTTCAATGAAGGTTTAAGTTTTCAAATATAATAAATTAATGTAGTATTGT
Organism: Amaurobius ferox; assembly: GCA_951213105.1. NCBI lineage: Eukaryota > Metazoa > Arthropoda > Arachnida > Araneae > Amaurobiidae > Amaurobius > Amaurobius ferox. The sequence goes on along the minus strand of OX578135.1, from coordinate 58,733,892 downwards.
GATAAGTTTTAAAATATTACCGAGGAATGTATTGCATTTTAGACTTTTTTAAATAAAATTGCATTGAAGTTGGAAAGTGTTTCATAATCAATGCTTTAAGCATGATTGATCTTTCTTGTTTCAGAAACCTGTAATGAAGCATTTTTATAAAATTGACTTTTCAACTACTCTAGCTTTGTTTTAGGAATATATCGTGAAATTATTAAACAGATTTAATCTTGTTTATGCTTCGCTGTAGCTATAAGATCTCTATTTCATAAAAATTGATATCAATATTAAATAGCATTTCTGAAATTCTACAATCCATTATTTTGCGATTCGACAAAGAAGAAAATTTTTCCTCCCTGCGTCCAAAGATATATTCTTTTCAGCATTTTATCCACTCAATTCACTCCATAGTTTGGGTCATTCGGAAAACAAATCCCACACTGATCAATACGGAATGGCTGCCCAGAAGTTCTTCTCTGGGTGCTTTTTTAGTAAATTCAGCTATTTCCCGAACAGCACGTAGATATTCCGAAAATTTACAGATATATACAGAAGAAATACACGCAATTTTATTAGACAAGTTATGGGACTCAATGTAGAGCATAAAAAATAATGGAAATATATATATCCTGTAGCTTTTGATTCAGCAAAGCAAATATGGTGAGATGGTGCTTTGATTGTATTGAGTTTCACATGCTGGTATAAAAGACATTTTACTGCCATTTAAATAGAAATTTAAAAATATTTATATGTATTTGTGAGACCAGAAATTGATCTCACACTTTAATGAGGCAGTTTTATGAGAATATTTATTGTGTACGAAACATCGAACAATACTTGTAGTCTGGATGGCACCGAGTTTTACAACCCGTGAACCTAAAGGTTAGAAAACCATAAATTTAGGGGTGTCATGACGGAGGGGGCCGAGCTGGCCTTTACGAGTATGTGGAATGGTTCCATTGGTTAAAGGATTGACCAATGGAGAAAGTACTTGTTACGTCACATTGAATGCTTCAAATGAAAGCAAGGGGTTAAATGACGCCCCCGAGAAAGAGGAGAGCCACAGCCGGTGACCCGAGAAAGACGAAACATATAACTTGTACAATATGACTTAAACAGATGACTTAGACATAATATGACTTAAAAAGAACGAGGAGATAACTTGGAACGACACTGGTGAACAGTTGTTCAGAGTTGACTTGTGCAGATACGTTATTATCACTTGTGGAGAGAACAGCCTAAGAACATGAAATAAGTGGAGTGTTTGAGTTAGCAGTAGTTGATGAAGTTACGAGTGGATGCATTACACTACGAGTTGATGCGAGTAACTATAGACGAGATTAACCACATGCTGCTAACAAGGCCCAAATTGAAGATATATGTTCCTCAATCATCCACATAGTTAATAAATACGTTAGGTATATGGTTAAGCGTCTCACATGCTATCTCTTCTCATATGCTATCTTCCTAAATGATTAATAAGCATGTAATTATCGTAATTGGAATTAATAAGTATTTTATCTTTTTAATAAATATGTTATTGTTAATGTTAAAATGGTGCAGTCAATGAGTATTATAAATAATTAATAATTCCTTTACAGGACTCGCAAAAGTAAATAATTGGAGGATTATTGCGAATACAACGAACAACGTTATAGTAATGATAATTATAATTATAACTTTAGCTTTAACTATTTTAAAATGGTTGCCACAGTATTTTGTAATTACAGAAAATACAGGGTAGTTATAATTTAAATATTACCATCTGAAAACTTCTACAGACGCACCCGATGGTCGAAATCTTTTAAACTTAGTAAGAATATCAGTCAAAATATGCGGAAGGTATTAAATATTACTCTATAAAGCCTTCTGCAGAAGTACCCAATGAACGAAATCTTCCATACTTGATAAGAATATCAGTTAAAACTTGCGGAAGGGATTAAATATTAGTATCTAAAGCCTTCTGCAGAAGTACCCAATGGCCGAAATCTTCTAAACTTGGTAAGAATATCAAGTCAAAACATGCAGAAGAGATTAAATATACGGAAGGTAAAGTAATAATTAAAAGAATAGTGAGTAACTCTGTTACTCATTATATATAGATTGATGTGAAACATCACTCCTTTCACATATTGCGATTAGGAAAAGGTTCATGTGAGTTGTGTGTGACAACGGTACAAAGGACCTCGATATTTAGTTTAGATATATTTCTCGTTTTTGATTTTTTAATTATACAGTTTTAATAGATTAATAGAATGCAGTTTATTTTGTCTAAATCGGACAACAAACAGTAAAGTTGCTGAAAATGAACGCGTATTCTGCGATCCAATTCATCCCAGAGGTGTTCAATGGGATTCCGATCGAGACTATGTGAAGGCCAGTTTAATGTTTCAACATTCATCTCTGCAAACCGCGTCCGCACAGCCTTCGCTGTATGGACAGAACAGTTTTACTGATGATACAGAAATGATCCTTGTCCTAACTGTTGCCAGAGAGTTGGAAGTGCAGGGTTGTCAAGAATGTCAACATATATTGCAGCGTTCATGTTTCCCGTCACAGGAACTAAGGGATCCAGGCCGAACCACGAAACCCAGCCCCAAACCATGACGCCACCGCCACCAAACTTTACAGTTGATACCGTACACTAGAGAAAGATTCGTTCGCCTGGCATCCGCCAAACCCAGAAGCATCAGTAGGGCAATCAGACAGTGTAGCGGGATCAATCAATCCAAAGTATTTGTTTCCACTACCCCACAGTCCAATGGCGGTGAGCTTTGCACCACTGCAACCTCCGTTTCGCATTGACCGTGCTGATGTTGGGCTTGTGAGCATTTGCACGACAGTGGAAATCTATTTTTTAAGTTCCCAGTGAGCAGTCCTGATGCTACAGACGACGACAGATGCATTTTGAAACTCATCAGTGACCGTTACAACCGGGCCTTGCGGTTCTTCAGCACCACCCTCTACAGGGTTCTGTGACTTTCTGCGACTTCGTTTTTCTGTAGTTGTAGATCCCAGACGTGTCCATTTTACAATGACATAACTAACAGTTGATCAAGGCCCCTGTACTAATGCCGAAATGTCAGAACTGATTTGTTGCAACGATGGCATCCAATTATTATGCCACGTACAAACTCACTTAGCTCTGTCGAATTACTCATTGTCTTTCTAACTCACGTTTATGAGCGTCCGGATGCTCACTTTTATCTCATTCTATGACGTACATAGCCACGTCCACTTCTCCGGAGGGAGATCTGGATACTTTTGGCCATATAGTGTAAAAGAGTTGCTGTAAGAGTTCGTGAAATGCGAATCTTTGAAAATATACGGCAATCAATGCAATAATGCCGTCAAGCATGCATTACTGTTAGCGGTTGCTTTTTTGAGAAACTACTGTAAAACTGCTGTAAACAAAAATGTTGATCACATTCTCTGCTTTTTTATTTATGTAACAACAGCTCCCCTTTATCACCAAAGTGTGGGGAAGTATGTGGACATACATTGATATTCGGAAAAGGTTTGTTTCAGTATTTCGTATCTCCTATTTAACTTTGTGCAGAAAGTTACAAATCACTCTCTACAATTATGTTTTTCATATGTATTCGATACTCAAACCCATCTCTTACTGATTAGAATGCTAGAACGCTAGGAACTATTCTATTATAATCGAACCTTGGCGCTCATCCCCTTATAGGTAGAATGTTTGTGTTTGCCACAGTAGACAATCTCTCAATAAAAGGTTTCATGGCTCTGGTAAAGCTTTGTTTCCTAAAAGAAAACAACTGTCTTTACTCAACCTTATCTCTCCTGTAAAGAAAGCTCCAGAACATTTTTTACAGTTATAGTGTAACAGAGGAAAGCAAATTAAGGCCGGTAGAGAAATACGTATAAATTTTCCAAATCGCACTCTCTCATTGGTGGTAAAAAATTGCTATATAATTTTTACTGAAACTTTTTTCTTTGAAACATTTATTTTATTTCTTAGTATCAGTTTGCTATAGATATAGCTCAGATTAATGGGGCGGATTGTTTTGGCTTCAGCATCAAATTTCGGAAGAGAGTGGGGATTCACTAAGGATTTCCATTTTCGGTGCAAAAATTTTCATTTTACTGGAAACATCTTTTTCTCAAGATTGGTTATAGAGCTTAGAGGATAGCTGATAGGGATTCGGCATAAAATTCCGGAGGAGGTGAGGTAGTTCACTAAGAATTTTATTTCAGGTTTCTATTCCACTTCGGATTCAAACATTTTCTTTAAAATATCTATTCCTCAATATTGGCTATAGATAGAGTTTAGGTAATGACTGATATGGATTCAGCATCAAATTCCAGAAGGGTTAAAGGGACTCATTAATCATTTCCACTTTCGATTCTGGAGATGTTACTTCCGAACAAAAATTTTACATTTTCCTTAAAACATCTATTACTCGGGATTTACTATAGATATAGCTTAGGATGATGATTGATATGGATTCAGTATTAAATTCCGGAGGAGAATGAAGGGGAGGAGCAAGTGTTTACTATGGATTTCCACTTTCGCTTCAAAATATTTTCTTGAAATATTTACTTCTCATGATTGGCTATAGGTAGAGATTAGATGATGACTGATATGAATTTACGTGGTTCCCACTTTTAAAACAGATAAATTCAGGCATTTCTCGAGTAATATTTCAAATATTTACTGCTATATTCATCAGGTTTGGCCAAAATATGTGCCTGCGGTGAAATTTGCTTGAAACAAGTACCAGCATGTGCAAATTTTTATTAATGTAATTCATTTATGGGGGACAGGGAGATCACCACTTTCAAAGATAAAAAAAAATCAATTTTTTGATTATTTTTTACATTGACAGACATAAATTTCAAAACTAAACAGAAAAACAAGAAAGCTCAATCATGCATAAAGCATTATGAAACACTTTCCAACTGAAATGCAATGTTATTTAAACATCTCAAAATGCGATGCACTCAACAGTGATATTTTTTTAATTATCACAGAACTACAATAATTTATTTTACTTGAAAACTTCAAACTTCATCGAAAAAAAAAATGAACTTTATTCAAATGACGTCATCGAAATATAAATCATCTGGCTATCTTTGTAAAAGCAGTGAATATTACATACACTTTTATTCCAGACTCCAGAGTTAAATAAATTTGCTTGAAAAAAATTCAGCAATTCTTATACAGCTCATCTTACAATCACTTGTTTACATTCTGGATCAATTAAAATTAGGCTTCGTTGTAGAAATAATCAAAGTTTGATGATTATTTAAACTAAAAAATATTATAATTGCGCTGGTGCAGAATATAGAAGCACAGAAAATACGCAAAAATAAAGCGATTTTAGGACGGATGCAACACTAAATATAAATTTAAAAGCGCTCTTTTCATCACTGTTTCACCGTTAAAGAAGCAAATTCATTGCGGTATATAAGGGAAGTATAGTTTGGTATTATAGGTTTGGTATTATAGTATTGATATAGTTTGGTATATAAGGGAAGTTATGTGCTGTCCACATCAGATGCTTTAAATTATCACAGTACTACAATAATTTACTTTACTTGGATAATTAAAACCATGGAGATAAAAGTACTTTCTAACTCCATGCTTAAAACTTCATTGAAAAAGGCAATGCCATGAAATCGTTTGCTTTATACAACTATATACAACGAAATGCATTGCATTGCTAAGCAAAATTTTAGAATTTCTGAGTTCATGATTTTGAAATTTATATGAAAAGAAAACCGTAGCCTAATTTATTCCTCCATATATTTCTTCATTCACAAGTGTTAGTCATCTCACTTCACGTAAATTTCGGCAAAGTTTTCCATCCACAGAGGAAATTTCACATTGCGTATTGATCGAATATCACGCTGATCAATACGTAATGGGTTATAAATGTTCTTATTTGGCTGCCTTCTTCGCAAATTCAGCCGTTTCCCCGACAGTAAGAAAATATTCTGAAGATTTATAGACAGATATAGAGGAAACACACCAAGATTCTATCGGATTGATATGGGGCCAAATATAGACAGGAGAATATAGAAATATAAAGTCACTTGTAGCGCTTGGTTTAGAAGAGTCGACAATAGAAGATGGTATTTTGATCGAATTTAAACTGTGGGTGTTACGGAAGAAATACATTTCAGTTCCAAATAAAGTTTTATTAGAATTTCTACATTTTTTGTAATTTGTTAAGCCAGCAAATATTACTTTACACTATATTTACAAGTTTCAGACATATCGATTTTAATCTGGAGGAAATATTCTTGGACATATTCTTTTTATTTCAACCCAGACCCCCGAGCTCACTTGAAGGTTTAGAGCAGTTGAACAAAAATACCAAATGGAGCGATATACACAGTAATACCGAATAGGTTTTACATTTTCAACTATTATGCAATGTGGATCATGTATACATCATGTGGATCATGCACATGCAAAACATCCAGAGAATTAGAACATGATCAACCAACAATAGTTTGAATAGAAACAAAAATTTTAAGAATCATCAAAATAAACGAACAAGCATAGTTCTTGTGTAACCATGCAATACAAACAAATTTTGAATAAATTAAAAAAAATCACTAATAACACATAACAGACAAAAATTACTGACAGACAGAAACACGTAACAGTTGAAGATTTAGCAGATATATATAACATTAACTTAAACTGTCCGTTATGTGACAAGAGATGATTAAACATTGTTTAATCCTAGGGATTAAATGGTTGTGTGGAAATAGTTGACAGACAGATGAACACAGGGCTGGATAGTCCGATGGTTCAGGCGGGAGGATCTCAAGCAGTAGTTCCGTGTTCGAGCCCTAATGTCGCCCCAAACTATCCCGGTTCTATGCGAAGCATGGGCACCATAAATCTACAGGTACAAAATTGGGTGGCATTATCCTTCCGATGTATACCTTCAGATGAGTCTGACGGTCAAGATAGAAAGAAAGATAGACAGATGGATACATATAAACAAATGAAAATCCAATTCAATTGAGAAATCAAATTTTTGATATATTATATACAGCATTCTTATCTCTTCCAGCATGCGTGACAATACGCTATGGATGACTTGAGAGAGATTAAAATATTTCCTAATTTTGAGTGGCATACATTTACCTATAAACTCATGTAATAGTAACCCTGAAACGTTTCGAATGTTAGAAAATATTCAAGAGTGTTTTTTCGATAAAATGAAGTCTTTTTGATCGATTTTCGTTACTATTTAAAAAAAATATAATATATTACTTTTTAATTTTTTAATTGCAGAACTTATATATTTCCAGACTAGTAGCTTTAACGTAATACAACTGGCAACTTCTTAGGCTAAGTCTCAGGCAGGGTATTCAAACATGAATAAATAGATAGATATGCTTCTCCGTTCTTATGGTACAGATGTTTTCCGCACAGTGAATAATAGGGGATAGTTAGAAATTCGGGAATATTTAAATGGGAAATACTTAGTATATTTTATGAACTTATGCATTAAGACTATAAACGTAAAAGAAAGGAGGGAAACGACAAAAACATTTGAGACATATTCAGATGGTCCTGGAAGCTAAAATAAAATCCCACCGCATCGCATGTATTTCAATAGCGAAAGACCTGTATTGAATCGAATAATATTTATTTAAACTATAAATTTTGCAGAAATAAATTATCAGTGCAATTCTAATTAGAACTTAAATACTAAAGAATATCCCTACGTATTCAAATTTATTTTACCTTTCAATTTATTATTGTCTTCATATATTTTGTACCCCCAGTTCCAAACCTAGGAAGACATACTTATTACTTCTATTTATAATTTAGGAACTCTAATTAAAAAACAATAAAAGCTGCATATATTAAATATGATGATAGAATGACAGACTTCGTTAGTTATGGAGTATTTTATATTTGGATGCTGTGGTACCAAGAATTATAAACGTCTTGTCGAGGCTTGTCCAATAAAAGTTTCTTACGAATATAAAGCTAAAGGGAAGAAGGGAAGGTTCCAACTAACAATACGGCAGACGGGTTAACGTGAATTTGAAGTTAAATTCTAATTAATTTATGATGGGCAATAAAACCTGACCCATGCTTATTTTCGAAGTGCACGTAATTATTTAGTCCACCAAGCCCGCTAGCAGTTACCTCCGCATGTGTTCATTCCGTTAGCTGCTGTGAGAATGAGACTATGAAGACTAACTAGATCCTTTGAAGACTAACTAGACTAGTTAACTAGCCATGAAGACTAACTAGATCCTTTTAGCCTTCATGCAGAGCCAGCAGTGAGAGTTGGTCAGGGTGTCAGCCCATCCGCTGGATTGTTAGCTGGAGTTAACCTTTTATTGCACAGGCCTCGACTTGACGTTTATAATTCTTGGTACCACAGCATCCTAATATGAAATATTCTACAACTGCCAAAGTGTATCAGTCTGTCATGTCTGTCATATTAAACGTCACGTTTTTCTATTGTGTCAAATGAGAACAAACAGATGGAACTTTACTAACACTAGCGACACCTCGCTATAATTCTCGAAACGTTATGGTATTTTAAAACTTAGGAGTTTTTTCTCTTTTTATCTAATTCTATGGTTAAAACATCGTCAATCAAGCCTTTGCGGTAATAATGATATGATATCAACTGAAAGATCATGCCGATTTACCACTTTTTAATATCAGTAGAGAGGATTAAAGTAAAACGATGGTAAAGTTTTAAATATACCTTTAACTAAGATACATTTTAAAATTTATTTTAATATTTTAATATATCAGTATAAAGAATGAATTATTTTTCTTTCATAACTTTTCTTCAAAAAATATTCTGAGAATGAAGTTTATGTTTTTTTTTTCTTTCTAGGGCTTCAGTTTAATTGGTGGTTGGATGACGGAGGAATTCTTCATGTCCAAACGTTGTTCTCTGAGAAAAAAAATGAACGCCCTCGGACATTTAGATCTCGATCCATTGGATGGAGGAGATGTGTTCCGAATATAAATGGTCGCTTCACTTCAGTTCTCTGAGACCACTGATGTTCAATCAATAAATAAAAATATTTTCTTCAATAGTTCTTAAATCGATTTTCATAATAATTCTTCACTTTTTATTTGCAGGTACATCAGGTGTTATTCTTGTTAGTGGTAAATTGTTGAATTTTATTACCTTACTAGTTAAATACTAGCCTGTGAAACACCGGAAATCTAACAATGTAAAAATAACGTTGCAACAGATTTTTAAGTAATTTTATTTTTTTGACAATGTAGGACGTTTGGCGTCGAAAATAGGTGTCTCAATCACAAATTGGTTCCGTTATAGGTTTTATACTGAGGCCGATATTATAAGCGTGATTCAGCCTTCAGGCATACAGAGGAACTTATGGAGGATCTGGAAAGGTAGAATCGCATTAGGCAATTATTACACAGATATCATTGTTTTGTTTCCTCAAAAATATTCAAATTTGAGATTTTGACGGAAATGCAGGTTTTACGTTTTTCTGAAAACATTTCGGCACTGTAGGAAATCTCTCTCTCTCTCTCTCTTCCTCTCTTTGTCTGTCTCAGAGAGAGAGAGAGAGTTAGAGAGAGAGAGAGTTAGAGAGAGAAAGAGTTAGAGAGAGAGTTAGAGAGAGAGAGAGTTAGAGATAGAGATAGAGAGGGAGAGTTAGAGAGGGAGAGTTAGAGAGAGAGAGTTAGAGAGAGAGTTAGAGAGAGAGAGTTAGAGAGAGAGTTAGAGAGTTATAGAGAGAGAGTTATAGAGAGAGAGTTATAGAGAGAGAGTTAGAGAGGGAGAGTTAGAGAGAGAGAGTTAGAGAGGGAGAGTTAGAGAGAGAGAGTTAGAGAGAGAGTTAGAGAGAGAGTTAGAGAGAGAGAGTTAGAGAGAGAGAGTTAGAGAGAGTTAGAGAGAGAGCTAGAGAGAGAGTTAGAGAGAGAGAGAATTCTGACATTGACATATACAGACCTAAACAATACGGAGCATGAATTTCTGAGAAAAGTCATATTCAAGACTTTATTAAACAGATAATTAATATAAAAGTATATTCACTATTTATAAAAAATTAAAAATGATATAAAAATGAGTGCAAAAAGTATATTTTATAACGTGAAGAATTTGAACCAAATTTGCTAAAAGTTTCGTTTTTAAAATGTTAAAAACTCCTCAGCAATAAAAATTAACTCGAGTGTGGCTCCACTCGACATACCAAAAAATCCATTTATAAGCAACTTCTTTTCCCTCAAATTTTACAAGAAGAATTTTGAAAAATCGGTATCGTTGGTCCAAATGATTACAATTATAGCGTGTTACCTTTCACTTTAAAGGGCTTGAATAATATTTTGATTGATTTCATACTTGGCAACGTACCCACGGGGGGAATCAACTTGATCTGCGAAGGGGTTTATGACATCGCTAACACAAAAATTGTATCACGGCTATTTTTCACAACAATAATTTAAACTAGTTAATGATTAAGCCATGTGATCATTGAGCCATAAATAACCCCTTTTATGCATGATGATGTCAAATTTTGTCCTATGCTATGGTATGCTTAAAAAATATAGAATTTCGAAGTTTTCGCTTGAATTTAAAAATATTCTAATTAGTTCTAGATTTTTCGACGGATATAAAATTTCGTGAAAATCCATTAATATTTGTGGCAGATATCGAGCACGTAAACAATAGACCACAGACAGACGGACATCACTCTAAAAATAGTCAAAATGCATTCAGAAGGTCGGTCCTAAAACATATATTGGCATCAAAATCTCGAATTCGAAAACTTTTGTGAAAACAATATTTTCTCGATACTATATTATATACTATGATAAAGTAAAAATCCCATATGAACACTATAAAATTCTCCCTAACTCTCCTTTAATGAAGTTAGATTTTGGTTAAACAAATCGGTTATTAATGTACGAGTGCATTCGAAAATTGCTTGGTGCTTGATTAGACTACATATATTTTTGTCCTAAATAAGTTAAAAGATAAATATTATTTATGTGATCAACGAAATAAAACGTTTGCCTCAAATGTTGTAAAAATATTTAACGTCCTCAGATAAATTCCATCATTAAAAATTCTCAATCTTGTGTGGTCACAATCCTTAGTTAAATATGTATTCACAATATATTATCATTTTCCTATTGGGTTCCGGGGTTGAGGATTCGAGCGTTCTCTGCTTTATATACAGGGTGTCAAGGAATGTTATAGACCACGTCAATAACTCGAGAAGTACAATTTATAATATCACATATTTTTATGCAGGTATATAGGGAACCCTTATTGCGCTAATAGATGAGACTTAAGGGCTGACCGTCTTTTCTATGGGTACGGGGGATACTCGTTTACTGTCAGAAATTGAGGAAAAGCGAATTACAAAGTTGTAGAGATTTGCAAAGTTGGCACTAAGCATTTTTGCCCCACACGAAAGCTGCAATATAACTCGCTAAATGACTATTTTAAAAGAGACAATTTTATTAATTTTGCATGTAACAGTGCAAACGTAGATATATTGTTTGAAACGAGGTGACATCTATTTTTGTGTATGATGAAGTCAATTTTATTCTGCCTCGTTGTTTCAATTTTCAATTTTCGAGGAGGTGAGAGTTAGATTGTATATATTTTTCAGAGTTCCTTTCGATCTTTTGCAGAGCGATAAAAGTGTCCAGTACTAATTTTGCAACGCTGTACAACTATGTGATTGACTTTTCACCTATATCAAGAAGCGAGGTTATACTCCTCACCCTTCTAAACAGAATATCAGCACCCCTAAAGTTGTCTCATCGTGTAGCGACATTGGGGTTTCCTATACACCTGCATAAAAAGTATACCATAATCTTAATATTTTTCGAGTTATTTTCCCGATATATAACTTTCGTTCACACCCTGTATATGTATACCATATGACTTGTCAATCGCTATCAGTTATGATGGAAACCAGTTGTTGCAAAATTAGAAAGACACCAGTTCCCAGGATCTTACATTATCTTGCAGTAAATTCAAAAAATTTTGTAAATTGGCATTTGTAAATGATTCTTCCTTTTCAAAGGAAGTTACAGGGATATGTCCTACTCCAAATATTAAGAAAATGTAAAACATCACTACCCCTCACAGCAAAGATCGTCACATGTGCGATAGTGACGTTGTAGTCACGTGGCACTTGGATCACAATGTGACATCATATTTGTGACTTCTATGCGACGTTACGTATTAGTAACTATGTAACTTCATTGTGATTATATTCTGTGACGTTTCCACAATTTAATTAACACGTAACAATGTGACGATATTACAATGGCAATTACAATGTGACGTCACAAACAAGTTAATATGCGACGTCACAAACGACCATGAAAATGACCAAAATGACTTCGCTGTGACCTCAATATGACATTGCCAAGACGTACTGCGACGTCTTGTGATGTCCCAAAGTCACAGTGTGATGTAAATCGTACGTCACTGTGAAAAAAATGCTGTTAGGGGCATATAATGGTCTAACCTTTTTAAAGTATTTTGTCTTTTTCAGACCTCTATAAGCCCTTAGGTCATCTAAAAGGCTGAATCTTTTCAAGCTTACAGTATCGACTACGGTACAGAACCGAAACAGAGCAAAGCTAGATTTTCGATTTATCCCGTCGGGAATGGAGAGAATGGGGTTTTAAAAATCTTTCCGAACCCTCCTAAAGCTCACCTTATGATCTAGAAGGCTGAATTTCTGCTCACTTGTATATAGTATTTTCTATCAATCTAGCTTAAAACCATGGAGTTAGGAAGACGGAGATAAAACGCCTGTGGATGAAAAGCTTGAAAATGCCATAATGTTTTGAGAACTATATCTAGGTGTCGCTCGTGTCAGTACAGTAGTTGATATTGTTAGTTGACGCAATAGCATTTAGTATTTGTGTTTTTGATTATTTTTAAATTAAGGGTTCCCTAATTATGAGTATAATTCACCAGTATTTTTTCATAGTTGTAGGATAAGGTACAGAATGTATGGAAATAAAAATAAATGGAAAGGTAAAATAATGTTGAATAGGTATGAATATTCTTTATTGCTTCAGTTATACTTTGCATTGCTCTAATAATTTATTTTTACAAAATTGACAGTTTAAGTAAATATTTCAGGCCTTTTGCCATAGAAATGCATACAATGCAGGACTACTTGTTTTATCTTTTCTCCACCTGAATTATTGTCTCAAACGATATTGACGTTTTCTTAATACGAAGTTTTAACTCCTTACTTTTACCTCCATGTTCAACACATTAGAGTGAGCCTTACACATTAGAGTTACCTTACACCTTTCTGGTAGGTCGGACGGTCTGGGTAACAACAACAACAACAACATTAGAGTGAGCCAGATGGTTTGGTCAGTAAAGTGAAGTATCTGCAATTAGACAGAATTTAGCGTAAAAATAAAACTTTTAATACTTCCTTAAAGAAAGTATGCATACACAAATTATGTGACAATTGTTAGGTGACAACTTGGGCAGTTCTTTCTTATCGGCTGTTAAGAGGAGACATTGTTTTTAGGTCTGAAGAAAACGGCGATAAAACTTCCTTGAAGCAATTGTTGTCACCTAATTTTCATATGTCTGCTTTCATATGTCTAAAGGAAGTATTAAAAGTTTTATTATCACAAGCAGAAGTTTTGTTTATTGAGAACTTAACGTTGCCGCTTATTCCATTTAACCTCCAGGGATGGAACAATGGCTTTTGTCCTGCAATGTCTTTTCAGGCTCTTCAGAAGTGAACTCTTCCCTGGTGACCTAGAAGTCTGAATTATTGCATACTTATAACTTTTGGATCGAATCTCATGGAGCCGGATTTTCGATTTTCTTCCCATAGTGGATAAAATGGGGAGGAGGGTTTAAGCATATAAAACCCTCTTCGAGAAACTCCCACTGGAGACATAAAAGGCTGAAACTCCACCACGGGACAGAACTTTCAATTAGGGCAGCTATTTTTGTTAAGCACCATACATTATTAAACAAAATAACACATTATAGAAAAAGAAAGAGCAATCATGCATAAAGCATTGGTTATGAAACACTTCCCAACTGAAATGTAGTTTTATTTAAACATTTCTAAAATACGATACATTCAGAACTGATATATTTTAAATTATCACAGTACTACAATAATTCATTATATTTGAAACTCAAAACTTCATTGAAAAAAAAATTAACTTTATTCAAATGACATCATCAAAATATAAATCGTCTGGTTCTTTATGTAAAAACAATGAATATTTCATTCCTATCACTTTTATTCCAGACTCCAGAGCTAAATAATTTTACGTGATAAAATTCAGCAATTCTTATACAACTCATCTTACAGTCACTTGTTTACATTCTACATCCATTAAAATTAGGCTTCGTTATAAAAATAATCATATTTTGATGATCATTTAAATTCAAAATTATTGTAATTGCGTTGGCACAGAATATAGATGCACAAAATATACGCAAAAATACGCAAAGCGGTTTTAAGATGGGTGCAACGCTAAATATAAATTTAAAAGAGCTTTAGAATTCACGATTTTGATACTGGGAAAAAAAGATGGATGCCATATTTTATTTTGAAGTGGATCACGTGATCTCTTCATATAATATGTGTGCAATTATTATTTTAGTTTTTTTTTAAAAACTACCTAACATATTTTGCTGAAATTTTTTTATATATTTTATGGGATAATTTTAATATTTTCTAAAGTTTTCGAAGCAATTTTTGAATATTAACTTTGCTTACAAAATGTTTGAAAAATTAGGTCCCATAGGGTTCAATGTATTTCACTTTTACAACCCTGGGTTTAATCCAAAACTAATTGGGTGATATTATTCATTTATATACCTATATGTTTCACTTACCGTCTCAACAGCATATTAAAATTTCATTTTGATAAAACATTTTTACGGCAGTTATCGTGCGAACCTACAGATAGGCAGACAACCAGGATGAACAATGTTGTAAACACTTTTCAAATATGTTGGAACGTGTAAAAAAAGTTGCAGCTGAATTTTTTAAGATGTTAGTTTCTTTGTCTTTGATAGACTTAAATACTAGCTGTTAACAATAACGCAAAAAGTAAACATAATATTTCATTCATTCAAATTAAGTAAATAAAAAAAGACGTAAAAAAAAAACACATCACTGGTTACTCATTATAGATAGTATTCAATGTAAAAGAGAAGAAAAATTGAACTATTTAGGGCTCTATAAGAAGGAAGTTCTTAATGAGCAAAAACTCTTCCGATCGTAATTATTGGAAACTTTCACTTGTTGATAAAAAAAGTTGGAATAAACAATGCAATTTCGCTTGCATGTAACTTTTTTTTCATGGGAAAAAAAAATATTGTTTAGCACTTTTGATCAATGAAAAAAACAGTTTAGGATCGTCCGATATTTTTTCATGAAATTGGTGTGTTAAAGTTTTGTTACGAATTGATATTCTGTTTACATATTTTATTCAGATATTGCTTATATTTTGAGCAGCATAAATAATGATAGAATAATTATAATCAGATGAAAAAAAAATGGTGACGGCTCCAGTCCGATGGATCCGGAATGATGTTTTCTGAATAATGTCGTATAAAATGAAACTGTAATAAAGATCAATTAGTTTATCAGATGTTTCCACTCTCATTTGTTACTGTGGCATAAATCTGTATATATAGAGAAGAAAAGTGTGTATGTCTGATCCACCATAACTGGAGAACGGCTGAACCGAATTTCTTGAAATTTATCTTGGTAGTCTTGAAATCACTCCACAAAAACATAGGTCATGTTTCGAGGTTCTACGACCAGTGGTTCTCGAGATATTAGTGAAAAACGACACTTTTTCCTAGTAGTTCTACTCTCTAGCTCCATGATTCACAACGAAAAAGGTTGGACATTGTTGGTTTAAAACGTGAAAGTTAATTAAATCTCTGAGTTTTGTGGGAGTCTATTGAACGTAGCAGACACTTTTGAAAATCGCAGGTTTGAGATATGAATTTAAATGGAAACTATCACCATGGTTTATTTCTCACAGGCTTACTCAACAACGAGAAGTATTAAGAAATCACAAGAAAGATCAATCATGCATAAAACATTGATTATGAAACACTTTCCAACTTTAATTTTATTTAAACATCTCTAAAATGCGATGCATTCAGCGGTAATATATCACAATCGGCCCTATATGTTCCGGTGTAATTTTTATCATAGTTTTGCATGGCAAATCCCTAGCAATCGCGGGCAATCGCTGCTAGTAATTACTTACGAGAAGGTGGTCGAGTATCAAAATATAGTGTAAATTTTATTTAATAAGTACATATTCGTAGTACAGTCGCAATAACCCTAGTCTTGCCTGGAAGTATCGTTTATGTCCAATGTAGTCATCGTGAGTTTTTGTAGCTGATGTCATGAATTTATGGGTCGTAAACGTCTTTGAAGAAAACTGTCAACCCTGGCGTCACTCATCTGAGTTCTTTGTTCACAAAGTTAAAACTGCCTAAAAGGTCTCACAGTTACTTTCCCTACAATACATGGTAATATATAGGGAGAGTATTGGAATCATGCTGAAAATCAACTAGAGTTTTAGACAGATCTATAAGTTTTGAGCACACTAGAACACAAAAGAACTATTTTTAGCTTGAAGTCTGTGTGTGTGTGTGTGTGTGTCTGTACAATGTATGTATCCACTGCACCGGTAAAATAATGTACCAAATTTCAGAAAATTTGGTGGATAAGTCACTTGTGGGTTACCATAGTGCTGAATAGATTTTAGTACGATTCGAAAAAAAAAAGTATTTCACTTGTTTATACAAAATGGCCCGAAAAAAGCGTTAGAATCTAAAATAAAATCTGCCTGCATTATCTCAAACGTAACAATTAATTGCTTGTTTTGTACGCGATTTTCTACGACGTAGAAAATAAGACCATCCCCCATAACTCCAGGACCATTTCTTGAGATATTTTAGTTTTTCTAATTTTTCTTTGAAGATGCGCCCAATTGCCAAATGAAAACGAAAATTAAATTGAAAATTTAAATTCGGTGAAATTTCAAATAATTATCTGTGTTATTTTGTGCAATTAAATTCAATTTAATGAGTTATGAAAAAAAAAGAAAGAGAAAATTAGTCTGTTGGGAAAGTCATGTGCTGCCTACATCAGGTTTTTTCTTTTGCAACAGATAATATATGGGTCTATGGTAACTAAATTTAGATATATAATTGAAACAAACTTATTTTATGAGCGCATATAAGTTTAAGCGCATATTAATATTTACATAATCTGATGCAAGTTTAAAGCTGAAAATCATATGCATAAAGTCTTATCTCTTTACATTTTTGCTTCTTAATGACAAGAATAAAATATCCAAGAAATAGGATGGATGTATTCAGATCACCGAAGTTCCTTGCTATTATTTAGGAATGTAGCAGCGTTTTTCGCCAAGTAAAATTTCATCCAGGGAGAGGGGGGGGGGGACGTACCATCAGTGCTTTCCACGTATAACTAGAATAAGCAAAATACCGAATGTTGCTTGGTTTGATTGCACCTACGCAGCTTAGAAAATTCTTTTTATTTATTATCCAGGCCGTCTAGCTAACTCAAAGGGTGAAGAGCTGTTGCAAGAGACGGCCGGGAAACACACACACACACACACAAATACACAAATACATGCATATTGGTTGCCATACATGTTATAAATATACATAAATTTGCAGTTATGATATTATATTTTTATTATGTACAAGTTTAGAATTAAGTCCAGAAAGGATACAAAAATATAATAATAATAATAATAATAATAATAATAATAACAGTAATAAAATTAAAAAATAATAAATTAATTAAAAAACATAAAATACGATTTTAAATAAAAAACAGGAAAACATACACCAATAGAACAGTGGGAAAAAGACTCGGTAACATTGATCGGAAAAATAAAAAAGCATAAATTTTCATAAATTAATGAGTTAACAGATAATATATGAAATCTTCTTTGAAATTAAGATACAATTTTTAATCCGGTTAATAAAAGTTTTGTTTTTACGCATATTCGAATATCAGACAGGATAATTCTTTAGAGAAGTTAGTTAAATGGAAATTTTTAGTCATAGGACAAGAAAATATATAGTGATCCGTGTCACCAATGTTATTGCACAAACAGTTTGATGTTAATTTAATTTTGAAAAGTGTCATTAAATTTGAAAAAGAACCATGCAAGCCAGCTTAAAACATTGGGTCCACTTTACGTTCTCACTGCCACTTAGCAATCATATTATGATGCATTAATATTACTCCCTCAAATCCCTCTAAAGCTCTTGCGTTTCCCTTCAGTCAAAGGGGGCTGAGGGGTTCGTAGCTCCGCCACCGGTCGGTGAAGAACGAGGAAAGATTTCATGTATACGCCTTGCCAGGAGTTTGGTTTTCGCTGTAATGGTAATTGCTCGAGCGCAGATGTTCTGCAATCTTATTTAACTTTAGGGTCATTCCATAAAGAATCACCCAGTGGTGGTTGTATGACCATTTTTGAAAATTTTTATATTTTGCACAAATATTTCTACATATTTCAACAGATGAAAAACGATTTTTAAAATATTTTCATTTAGCTCGTTTATTTGGTACAGCCATTTCTTCAACATGGCGGACTCCAAATTTGATGAATTTTGATGTTCAAGCAAATTTAAATATCTTGAAACTCAAAAGAGTTAGATACTAGGAATGAAAACTATTTTACTGGCCTTAAAGTGGTCTATATTTCAGGCTATTGCAAGGTTTGTGTAACTGCAACCTGAGTGGCTGAAATTTGGCGTTGAAATTCAGCATCAGTTTAGCTAAAAATGCAGTTTTTAGGCTTTTTAAAAATAATGAAGGGAACAATTTTAAATTTTCAAATTTTCACCATATCTTACCTTACTCCCATCGTCTTAGCTGGAGAAATTTCAAGATTGAGAACTTTTCTCCTTTTTATTTTATTAAGTCCCAAACATAGTGACTTTTTCAAATTTACAAATATTTAAGCCTTAATATCTCTGGTGGGAACTAGGAAAAATTTGAAACTTGCAGAGAATTAAGTACCACAAAATAACTAATTATAGTAAAAATTTGGAGTTTGAGACTTTTCTGGTTTTGTCGATATGGAGTTATGATCAAGTCCTATAATCTTGATTATTTATTTATCAAACATTCATAACTTTGTTACAAATTTTATATTTATTCTTGTTATTAATCCTCCAAATCATGAAAATTATGAATTATAAATAATTGAAAATTATAAATTATTGTTATTAATAATTATTTATTTAACATTTAACTTTAAAATTCAAAGCTAAAAAAAATAACCAATCATGATCAAAATTGCCAGATTGGCTAAAAGTAGTCAAACCTGACAACCCTGGTTTGTATTTGAAAGAAGAAAATAATACAGCATGCATATATAAAAGAGCGCCATTTTCAAATTGTTACTACTACTTGTTGCAGAATGCTATGATAATTCTGAACTGAGAGTCATGGATCAGTTCATATCATTTCTTTTAGTTCTACACAGTTTCCAGTGGTGAGTAGATGTATTTGATTTCTTTTGCAGTTTAATTATGTAAAAAATTCATATTTAAAGTTCATAAAAATGGAATGTTCTATTGGTAAATTCATTAAAGAAAATTGCCATAAGCATATTTATGGTAAAATCAGCAAGGATTTTACTAATTTTGGGAATTTCAGCGATATAACACTACTCAAGAAAACAGTTGATCACTTGAAAACAGTTAAATATCACGAGAAAAAGTTCATTAGTAAGTATAATCATCTTTTTGGAAAGATGTGTTGCAATCCTTTTAGCTATCACACTGGATCAAAGAAATAGGACTACAAAGGTTATTGTGAAATTACGTTGGAACATTTAAAGAAAAACAGACAGCATTATGTACACCTTGTTTCAGGAAAATCTTTATACTCTACGTGTTAGAAAAATACATTTTTGGCTAACGAAATTACAGACATTCATGAAAAATCGGAAGAAGCGTTTGTTCCAGAAGAGGTTAGTTTAAATGAAGTTGATGCAGTTTGTCCTGTGCTGGATATTTCACCAGTATCAAAATTAGACAATGAAGTTAAAAAAATACTCAAGAGCTTTATGCAAAACAAAAAAAATTTCAAAGACGCTGTGTAAAAATTTAGAACATTTATTTACAGAAAACCAAGTAGATAATGACGAAGGTTCATATATTTTGTGTAATGAATATACTAATTTAATTAACAGACTAAAAGAAAAATGCAAGATAGCCAGTAATGAACAAAATGTAAAGATTATCAGTTTAATGCCCAGCTGTTAGTCTAAATCAAAAATATGCGAAGAGTTGCAAATTTCTGAATACTTAGTTAGGATCAAAGGAATCTTACTTAACCTTATATCAAAGGAATATCCTACATTTTTGTTTCAACGGAGGAAGTGAAATTAAATGAGGACGTGTTGAAACCTAGATTTGAAAAATGTAAATCTGTACCTCAAACGAGAGAAAAGCACAGATTTTTACATCTCAGCAAATCCGTTGTAAGATGTTACCAAACATTTATATCTTTTGAATATGTAGATATCTCAGTAGTAACTTGTATTTATGATAAATAGTAGTGGCGTACTAAAATTTTAAAAATATGTTTTGGAAATGACGATCTGTAACTGCAATCTTCAAGACACCAGGTCCAAGAAAAAAGGAATCCAATGCATGATGGGTTCCTTCATCAAAATTACAGAAAAAACACAAACTTTTGGAACTTCATACATTTACAGAACAGCTACCAGATTACTCACAAACTCTGTAATGAAATATCACGACTATACAATGACTATTTTTAATATAAGGTATCAACCTTTATGGATAAGTGAAAATTAAGATTTGTTGCTCTTAGGACTTACTTATGGCTCCATAGAGATAAAAACAGAAAAGTCTCAAACTCAAATTTTTATTACAATTAGTTATTATGTAGTACTTGATTCTTTGCAAGTTTCACATTTTTCCAGGTTCCCCCAGAGATATTAAGGCTTAAATATTTGCAAATTTGAAAAATCCCCATGTTTGAGGCTTGGCAAATAAAAAGGAGAAAGTTCTCAATCTTGAAATTCCTCCAGTTAAGACATTGGGAAAAGAATAAGATATGATGAAAAATTGAAGATTTAGAATTGTTCCCTTCATTATTTTTAAAAAGCCTAAAAAGTCTACTTTTTGCTAAACTGATGCTGAATTTCACCGCTTAATTTCAGCCACTCAGGTTGCAGTTATACAAACTTTAGCATAGAATATAGACCACTTTAAGGCCAGTAGAATTGCTTTTATTTCAGGTATCGAACTCTTTTGAGTTCCAAGATTTTAAAATTTGCTTGAACATCAAAATTCATCAAATTTGGAGTCCGCCATGATGAAACAAGAAAGATCAATCACGAATAAAGCATTAATTACGAAACACTTTGCAACTGCAATGCAATTTTATTCAAACATCTCTAAAATGCGATACATTCAGCGGTAATATATTTAAAATTATCACAATACTACAATAATTTATTATATTTGAAAACTTAAAACTCGAAACGAAAAAAATGAACTTTATTCAAATGACGTCAGTGAAATATAAATCGCCTGGCTGTATATGAAAAAGCAGTAAATATTTCATTCATACAATTTTTCCATTCCTTTCATTCATCACAATACTACAATAATTTATTTTACTTACAAACTTAAAACCATGGAGGAAAAAGTAATTTAACTCTCTGCTTAAAACATCATTGAAAAAGTCTGCTATAAAATCGTCTGCGTCTCTATGTAAAATCAATGAATATTTCATTCATATCAGCTATACTGGAGATTCTAGAGCTAAATAATTTTGCATTCAGCAATTCTTATACAACTCATCTTACAGCTTCATGTATTTACATTCTCCATAAGTGAAAATTAAGCTTCGTGTAGAAATAATCAAAGTTTGAGGATTATTTAAACTCAAACATATTCTAATTGCGTTGTTTCAGAATAAAGATGCACAGAAATTCAGCTAAAATAAAGCGGTTTTAGGACGGATACAACACTAAATATAAATTAAAAAGAACTTTAATAATAACGATTTTGACACAAGATGGATGCCATATTTTATTTTGAAGTGGGCCACGTGATCTCTTCATATGATATGGGTGTAATTATTATTTTAATTTTTATATAAAAGCTGCTGAATATATGTTGCTGAAATTTTTTTTATATTTTTTATGGGATAATATGAATTTTTCCTAAAACTTTTGAAGCAATTTGTGAATTTTAAATTCGTTTAAAAAATGTGTGAAGAATTAGATCCCATAGGGTTCAATGTATTTAATTTTTTCAACCCGGGTTCAATTCAAAACTAATTGGGTGATATTATTCATTTAAAATTCCATAGGTCCCACAGACCGTCTGAACAACATACTGAAATTTCAGTTTGATTTCAGTCATTTTTATGGCAGTTTTCGTGGTAACGGACAGACAGACAGAATGAACAAAGTCATAAACACTTGTAAACTTTGTTGTAAAGTGTTAAAAATGCTGATATAAAGTTTTGTGAAAATACATGACTATTTTTTACATGTATTGTTTACACAATATATCGATCACAGACAGACGACAGACAGACGACAGACAGACGGTCATCACTCTAAATACAGTCAAAACGTAGTCTGGCGGTCCTAAAAGGTATAATAGTCGAAAATTTCAGTGAAGACATTACTTTCTTTATACTATATTGCATAGCATGAGGTAGTAAAAAGAGCCCTTTCCGCCTTCCTCAAGCACGTTGCAAAGAATATGCCAACTCAACCTATCACGGGAACATTGAGCGTGATTTGTAAGACATCGCACACGATTGGATCCTGTGGATATCACTAGGTGATTAGGTTAGCTGTAGTTCAAATGCAGGGGAACCGTGTAGAGAACAATCATATAACGCCATAACGTGCGATCCTAGCTTCAAGAACCGGATATTGTAATGTATATGGGGGGCCATGACTCATTAATATGAGAGATCGGACGGCCATTCACCAGCACGTTATATGGCCGAATCATAACAACTCGTAAAACACCACAATATCCAATATTCATTGTTTACTGAGCTATTAATAATATTGATTCTCTAAATAAAATATAAACCGGTAGCTATAATTTAATTATGTAACGACGAAATGAAGAAAGTCATAAACACTTTTCAACTATGTTGTAAAGTGTTCAGAATGGCTGTACCAAATAAATGAGCTAGATGAAAAATTTTTAAAAATCGTTTTTTATCTTCTGAAATATGTAGGAACATTTGTGCAAAATATAAAAATTTTCAAGAATAGTCATGCAACCAAATATTATTTTTTTGGGTGATTTCAGATAGAATGATCCTTTACACACTCTTTATTAACTAACGCGACAGGGCGTCAAGCTATGAAACTGTTTCCCTTTCTCCTCCGGCATTTCGCTTATTCTAATTTTAAGGGTTAAGTTCGTTGATGGTACTACTGGATGGAATTGTACTTGTTGTCAAAACAATGATTTCATTTCTTTTGTTGGCTGAAGTTTCATCGAAATATGCATTCCTTTTGCATATTTCGATTGGGAAAAATTTGATGTTTTTTGTGACAATGGCGGTACAAGATACCTAATTTCTTTTTAAAAATTAATTTTTGTAAATTAGACAGTTTTAACAAATTATTAGAATGAAGTTTATTTTGTCCGAATCGGTCTACAAATTACGAATTTATCGATGATTATACGTTTAGATGTACGCTCTCTGTCATTTCACTGGACGACCGAGCTGTCGGTGTAAGCACTATACTCCAGTAAGCAATAATCGCATATTGGGGTATAGTGCAGATGCTGATGAGTATGATGGCATTTCCTTTATATAATTTCATGTTACCCAGTCGCATTTTTTTATCATTTACCCCGTATCCCATGTCTTAAGATAGTTATCATCAGAAACTCAATTCAGTGATCGATTCAAATTTTCTCCGAACCTCATTCATATGACAGCGAATTCTAACATATGCTATAACGAAAACGGCTCAAGTTGCAGAGAACGACTGAATTTTGAATGAAGTACCAAAACCGGACAACCCCAGCAAACTTTGCATATTTCACGGTCATGAAGGTTTGGATTATAGGATTCAATGTCCCATTTGCCTCTCTTTATTCGCATTTAAATCATATTTATCAAGGAATTTGCATCAAACACCGTTCATAAAGAAAATTATTTTCCTTCATTTCAGGAATTGAATGCGCATCTCAACACCTCATTGCAGCATATTTTGAAAGTCTGTGCCCATTTCCTTTAATGATTTCGCCTGTGATATTAAAAATCGGCATAGCGCAAATGTGAAATAAGCCCATAAATTCCCTTTTATAGGTTTCGAAAATAGTTCTGTTTTGTAAAATGGCTAGTTGATTTAAATTTTGGGGAGAGGAAAGTTTGATACTTATAATATTGATTTGTCTAATGCAGGTTCAAGATATTTTTTTTTATTTATTTGTATTTATTAAATTGAGTTCCTTCGCTTAAAATAACATTTTTTAAAAATTTATTGCTTTTACCGGGGCACTATAATTACCGGGGCACTATATTATGTGGTGCTCTCTGGTAACAAGGCAATGGCAGATCTTTTCTGTGAGTTAGATACACGACACAAATCAGACTGGACTCTTGTCTGCAGTTGTATCTTCGGGTTTGACGCTCCGAAAATAATACTTGAAAACAATTAGATTCAGGGAAATTATTGTTAAGTGTCATATTTAAAAGTCGTCTTTAACCCACTTAAAATTGCCTTTGGACAAAATTATTTCTTAGTGCGCCTCTAATTCTGAACATTCCTATAAAATTTCAAGTTTTTAACTTGAGTAGTTTCTGAGTAGTTGATGAGTCAGTCAGTCAGTCAATGATAACTTTCATTATATAGATATATTGTAAGAAAACAAATAACACTCATTTCAGAACGCTGACATGAACTGTTCTCGATATATTACGCAGTTTTAAGTAATAATATAAGCTGCATAAAATTAAGCAAGTATTAAGTTTTTTTAAATAAATTGGCTTTACGTATGAAATATTATGCAATACGTTAATGTATGTTATATTGCTAGGTTAATAATTTTTTTTTACTAAGTTATTACAGTTTTCAAGGAATCATCTAACAAGTTGTAGAAGATTGAAAATGTTTGTTATGCTTATATTTCAAAAACTAAAATTGTTAGCTTTGAGTGAGACCAAGACATTTGCATCTTTTTAAAAATCCATCAAGAATATATAATTGGAATTTGGGTTATGTTCGAAGTTTTCGAATTATAGCGTTTTCGATATTTTAATATTTTGAACTATTTTGAGAAGGTGGTTCTAAATTTGATATTTTAATATTTTGAATTGTTTTGAAAATGTCTGATGAAGACAAAGCCTCTCCAAAGAAATACACACCACCATTTTGTCTCTATATCGGACTGGAGGCCGATTTTTATGAAAGAAATTGTGATAGAATTTTTTAAAAGTTCTCGATTGAACAAAGGGTATATATAACTTATTTAACAGAGACATGCGTTGGTTCAATATCACTTCTTTTCATGTTCGAAGTACGGGTACAATTCTAAGTTAAACCTATATCTCTTTCGAAAAGTGAAATACTACTCTCATTCCGGAGGTATTATCGAAAAAAAATTAACCACCATTATTTTCGTTGAGAAATGAAAAAAGAAACATTCATGACAGGAACAGGAGAAATAAAAAAAGGAACATCGTTACAAACATTTCAAGACTATTTCGGCCGCTATCTCAACCATACTACGGGCTGTTTGTGTCGTTTACTAAACGATGAGACGCATTTAGTTAAGCCATAATGTAGCTTCGGGAAAAGTGGTTCTGTATAGTATGTCAGGGATATAAATAAGAAATGTTTTCCTTGATATTCTTATCCTAATTTTTTTTTAGGGATTCTCTTGCAAAGATCATCTTTAATATTCTTGCTTATACATCGAAGAAGGGGACGCCTAACATTGTTATTTATGCAATTGATTGTGAGAATAATCAAATAGGGATAAAATTATGTTTGGGGCAATAATATTTTACGAATAAAATGATTATTTATTTAAATTAGTAATTTTATACTTAATGATTTTTTTAAAAAATTCATTGGAAATTTTTTTGTGGGGGGGTCTTCAAATCGCGTTTAAAATCCACGGGGTTCCAGTATTCATTGATTGCAATAATAGTACAAAATTGTTTTCGAAACGCTTTATTAGTTAGTGAGATATCAAGTCCACAGACTCACGTATACACACGCATATGTACACATTTCCTGTAATATAGTATGCATGGAAAGTGGTAAGTCAAACACATTCAAGTTATCCGCATAATTGGCGTCTTGTGAAAATTGACAATCGTTTGTTAAGAATTTTAAGAAGAATAAGTACAATTGAAAACTGATGATATGATATGATATGTTCTACGTTCTGATACTGATTTCGATAATAGTGGAAATACATATTATGGAATATGAATTTTCGAGAAATTTGAGTTTAAATTTGAACTTGAGATATCTGTGTTTCAGTGTTTAAAGGTTTTACTATCGGATAAGAGATTATAACACTTATAATACAGGTCAGCGGTTCTCATCTAGTGGTATGTCAGATGTTAACTAGTGGTACGTGGATAATTTGTAGCGTTTGACGAATGCTTTTCTACTAAAAAACAAACAAACAAACAAAAAAAATCATGGATATTTCATATGATAGAAATTTAATGGATGATTTTAAAAGCAGATCTTTGCTAAACTTCTGAATTAAACGAAATAAATACTTTAAAGGGATTTTCGGCAGAGTGATTTTATTTTAATGTCATTTTGCTCGAGGTAGGACAAAATACAGTTAAGGAAATGTAGAACAAAAGTCGACTTGCAGACAAATTAAAGTTTTAAGTTATAGAAGCAGATATAAAGAAACTAAATTCTGCTAACCAAGCACAAATACCACGTTTAATCATTTTGTTGACAATTTTATTTATCAATAATCATATTGTTTGTTAATCATATTGTTAATCCATAATAATATTGTTTGCTAATAATTTTGTTAACCAATAATCATTGCTTGTTAATCATATTGTTTAACATTATTAATTTTGTTTGCTAAGATTTTGTTAATCAATAACCATATTGTTTGCTAATAATTTTGTTAGCCAATAATCATTGTTTGTTAATCATATTGTTTAACATTATTAATTTTGCGCTTTGTTAATTAATAACCATATTTTTTGCTAATCATTTTGTTAACCAATAATCATTGTTTTTTAATCATATTGTTTAATATTATTAAAACCAGTTTGTTAATCAATAACCATATTGTTTGCTAATTATTTTGTTAACCAATAATCATTGTTTATTAATCATATTGTTTAACATTATGTAGTTTACTAAACACTTTGTTAATCTATAACCATATTGTTTGCTAATTATTTTGTTAACCAATAATCATTGTTTGTTAATCATATTGTTTAACATTATAAATTTTGTTTGCTGATCACTTTGTTAATCAAAAACCATATTGCTTGTTGTTCATATTGTTAATCGTATTTGCTGATATTTAATATTTTTGTTCAATTTTTTTATTAGAAAGGAAATAATGTGAAAATAACTTAATTAAGTATATAGTCTTGACTTCCCATTTATGTACAAGACGTATTTTTAAAGGTGATATTGAAATTTTTGAATTTTGGTTTCGGCGTTACTCATTTATGAAAAGCCCTGTTGTACATGCTATACAGTGAAAAGTTAAATTTTATTGTAATGTAATTTTATTGCAATTAAAACACATTTTTTCCTATCCCCCTCTAAGATAAGGTCATTGTTTTAAATGTTTTCAGTTAAAGCAGGATATTGAAATAATAAAATAATTGGAGAATACGTGTGAAAAGTGATGATTGAATAAACTGGAATAATGAATTCGAAAACAAAATTGCTTCCTTAGTGACAGCATAAAACAGATGATTAAATGCATAATGGAACAATATATTATGAAGCAATATATTGTATTTCAGAATAATAATGAATTGTGGAATAATTAATATCATGTATAATTATAATATATTATGGACTAATAATGTATTATGGAATAATGAATGTTATGGAATAGCGATATATTATGGAACAATAAAGTTAAAAAAAAGAATATTTGACAGTCTTTTCGTATAAAAATAGTAAATTCTTATATAAAATGCTTTGGATTGCAAAACAGGATTTGAAGCTAAAAAATAATGTAGATGTGAAAGAAAGTCAGGATTATGATAACTGAAAATGATTTACGAGAATTCCTTTAACAAGCTATCTATTCGAACAACGCCTATGTTAGATCTACAAATAAGGGAAAATTTTTAACAATCTAATGTTATGTTTAAACGACAATTTTGAATTATTATAAATCTTTAACTTTTCTTTGCAGAAACTTTGTTGCAGTAATGCTATCAACAATTTATAAAAGCTGCGATAATTTTTCTGTTCGTGTACTCAAAACGTTTGAAAAATTGGATGGAAAGATTTTTATACTTGTTTAACAGCTCTTACCGTATTTTAAATTGATTTCCGGTGTAGATCAAAACTTTTGATATTTTTTAACTTGAATTACCCATATTAGATTAAAGCAAATAAATTTAAAACTGCATTTTCCAAATAAATTTTATTCTTAAAAAACTTTGAGAGATTTTGTTCTCGATTTCTGAGATGGATGTTTATGCGAGGAATAGTTTTTAGAAATTTTTTTTTTAAAGTTTAAACTTTTTTTCAAATGACTAAAATTTCTGTAGTTTATTTTAAATGTTTAGGAATTTATCTTTATAGGGTTTATTAATCAAATCGGGCAATCTATAGAGCTGTTATAAATCAACTATGCACAGACAAAGTTTTATTTGAGACCTATCTTTATAATGGGAGGGAGTTTTTTAAAGTTCAGAAGCGAACATTTTGTGCAGCACGAAAATATTTGTGCAGTATGAAACTGGAAATTGTACAGTGTGAAAAAACGATGTTTTATTATTTTTATTTTCAGTGCAGCTGTTTGAATTTTGCGGATATTCCCTTTTCATAATAATAAAATTTGTTTTTTCGAATAACCGTAAATGTTTCATTAAAATATTGAAGTGATCGGGTTGAAAGACTTTTCTTGTTTTAGGTTAAGCTCTTTCATTTAGCGAAAATTCAGTACCTTTTGTGAGGATGGGACAGCTCAGTGGTTAGCGAGCTGGGATTGTACTCAGACGACCCGATTTTAATTCCCGTCTCTGCCCAAACTTTCACCATGTTCACGCGGCGTACGGACACGTTAAATATGTGGGTTCGTAAGTCCTTCCGAGAGGCTGGTGATAGGGAAGGATGGTACGACCCCTGTGGATACCGCCGCAACTGGGTTTCGGTTTAAAATGGGTGGCACTTCCCGGTCGTCCAAACAGATACCTTAGGTCGGATGGTCTGGTTAAAAGAAGAAGGAATAAATGTTGTAGGTGACTGCAGCCTCACTGTCCTTGTTGTGGTGAGGATTGCCAATTTAGTCCCGGTGCGGGCGGGTTCCTATCCTGCTGGGTGGGGGTTTTAACCGTCTACGCCGGCGTTCGTCGCAGGAGCTGATGGGGCTTGGCCGCGCTTGGCTGAGGGAGGTTTGCTGTTCCCTTTGTGCTGCTGGAGGTGCGCCTGTTGTGCACCTTTGGACTACCTTTCATCTTCGGGTAGGTAGGACGATCTGGGTCGAAGAAGAAGAATACATTTTGTGAAATATAATGTTGCGGGTTATTGTAAAATTAACCTCTCTATAGAAAATTATTTTTTCTAGAAGGAGGCTAATTTTGTAGTAAATGTCTTATATTTAAATTAGAATGGGATGCTTTAGATTTTTTATGTACAGGCTGAAGTGTGTCAGTTTTATTCAGACAGGAACGTTTTTTCCTAATAAACGTATTTTTTGAAGAGATTACATAAATTTTTTAGATGAAGGGATATATTTAACTATAATCCTGCGATATAACGGGTTCTTTGGTAAGTCCTTAAGTACCTAAAGCTACCAATAACTTCAGAATGAGAGGTCGCTCAGTATACACGCTAGGTCTATCTATAGTAAAGTGATTATGCCTGATCGGTTATGCCCGACCAATGCATCGCCCTTTGCTTAGAATTGTAGGAATTAGGAACACAAACTCGGCACACAGAGCGGGATAGAGTAAAAATGTCAATAACAAAGTTGCAGAGCATTTTTTAATGAGTAGGAATCGACACTAAATCGGTCACAAAAGATCTTTATTTAACACAGTATGGTTATATACTATTTGTTATCCTATTCAGGAACAATGCAATAAAGAATATGAACAGAAATCTGATGTAGAATTTGTTCAAAATGCTCTCAGTCAGTGAAAATGCACATTTGAAATTGAGAAAGATCATTATTGTGTACTTTGAGAAGTATAGAAGATATCACCGTGTTACAGCATCTAAAAATTGATGAAGCGTAACGGGTATTTATAGCTTTCCCTGTACGCTTTTTGTGTGTTCCTGATGCCGATTCTTACGAACTAGACAATGCTTTACAACTTTGTGAAAGGCATATTTTTTCGGCTTCTCTTTATTTCATTCTCTTCTTTACTTATCTAATTCTCTGTAACGAGCATTGCAATCACGTTAATTCCATGGGGATATATTAGTTAGGGTAAAGCTGGCATTAGTTAGGGTATAGTTGGCATTAGTTAGGGGCGAAAGAGTATTGGAATCAACTATGCTATGCAAATAAAAAGTATCATATTACAATTTTTTTTGTAACTAATACTTACAGTTACAGAACGTTCAAATTCTGGCAATTTTATCAACGCCGTTACACATGAGATCCATATTTTCATTCAAGTGGACAGCGTTTTCATGCATTATATCGTACACAAGCAGATTTTCTTTTTTCAGTGCAGTGTCTGTTGTACTGTAACACGTTTTTATACTTAGAAAAGGATCGTTCGGCATCGATACTGTTTGTGGGCATTCTGACAATTTTATTAACGCCGTTCCACATGAGATCCATATTTTCATTCAAGTGGACAGCGTTTTCATGCATTATATCGTACACAAGCAGATTTTCTTTTTTCAGTGCAGTGTCTGTTGTACTGTAACACGTTTTTATACTTAGAAAAGGATCGTTCGGCATCGATACTGTTTGTGGGCATTCTGACAATTTTATTAACGCCGTTCCACATGAGATCCATATTTTCATTCAAGTGGACAGCGTTTTCATGCATTATATCGTACACAAGCAGATTTTCTTTTTTCAGTGCAGTGTCTGTTGTACTGTAACACGTTTTTATACTTAGAAAAGGATCGTTCGGCATCGATACTGTTTGTGGGCATTCTGACAATTTTATTAACGCCGTTCCACATGAGATCCATATTTTCATTCAAGTGGACAGCGTTTTCATGCATTATATCGTACACAAGCAGATTTTCTTTTTCCAGTGCAGTGTCTGTTGTACTGTAACACGTTTTTATACTTAGAAAAGGATCGCTCGGCATCGATACTGTTTGTGGGCATTCTGACAATTTTATCAACGCCGTTACACATGAGATCCATATTTTCATTCAAGTAGACAGCGTTTTCATGCATTATATCGTACACAAGCAGATTTTCTTTTTTCAGTGCAGTGTCTGTTGTACTGTAACACGTTTTTATACTTAGAAAAGGATCGCTCGGCATCGATACTGTTTGTGGGCATTCTGACAATTTTATCAACGCCGTTACACATGAGATCCATATTTTCATTCAAGTAGACAGCGTTTTCATGCATTATATCGTACACAAGCAGATTTTCTTTTTTCAGTGCAGTGTCTGTTGTACTGTAACACGTTTTTATACTTAGAAAAGGATCGCTCGGCATCGATACTGTTTGTGGGCATTCTGACAATTTTATCAACGCCGTTACACATGAGATCCATATTTTCATTCAAGTAGACAGCGTTTTCATGCATTATATCGTACACAAGCAGATTTTCTTTTTTCAGTGCAGTGTCTGTTGTACTGTAACACGTTTTTATACTTAGAAAAGGATCGCTCGGCATCGATACTGTTTGTGATCATTCTGACAATTTTATCAACGCCGTTACACATGAGATCCATATTTTCATTCAAGTAGACAGCGTTTTCATGCATTATATCGTACACAAGCAGATTTTCTTTTTTCAGTGCAGTGTCTGTTGTACTGTAACACGTTTTTATACTTAGAAAAGGATCGCTCGGCATCGATACTGTTTGTGGGCATTCTGACAATTTTATCAACGCCGTTACACATGAGATCCATATTTTCATTCAAGTAGACAGCGTTTTCATGCATTATATCGTACACAAGCAGATTTTCTTTTTTCAGTGCAGTGTCTGTTGTACTGTAACACGTTTTTATACTTAGAAAAGGATCGCTCGGCATCGATACTGTTTGTGGGCATTCTGACAATTTTATCAACGCCGTTACACATGAGATTCATATTTTCATTCAAGTAGACAGCGTTTTCATGCATTATATCGTACACAAGCAGATTTTCTTTTTTCAGTGCAGTGTCTGTTGTACTGTAACACGTTTTTATACTTAGAAAAGGATCGCTCGGCATCGATACTGTTTGTGGGCATTCTGACAATTTTATCAACGCCGTTACACATGAGATCCATATTTTCATTCAAGTAGACAGCGTTTTCATGCATTATATCGTACACAAGCAGATTTTCTTTTTTCAGTGCAGTGTCTGTTGTACTGTAACACGTTTTTATACTTAGAAAAGGATCGCTCGGCATCGATACTGTTTGTGGGCATTCTGACAATTTTATCAACGCCGTTACACATGAGATCCATATTTTCATTCAAGTAGACAGCGTTTTCATGCATTATATCGTACACAAGCAGATTTTCTTTTTTCAGTGCAGTGTCTGTTGTACTGTAACACGTTTTTATACTTAGAAAAGGATCGCTCGGCATCGATACTGTTTGTGGGCATTCTGACAATTTTATCAACGCCGTTACACATGAGATCCATATTTTCATTCAAGTAGACAGCGTTTTCATGCATTATATCGTACACAAGCAGATTTTCTTTTTTCAGTGCAGTGTCTGTTGTACTGTAACACGTTTTTATACTTAGAAAAGGATCGCTCGGCATCGATACTGTTTGTGGGCATTCTGACAATTTTATCAACGCCGTTACACATGAGATCCATATTTTCATTCAAGTAGACAGCGTTTTCATGCATTATATCGTACACAAGCAGATTTTCTTTTTTCAGTGCAGTGTCTGTTGTACTGTAACACGTTTTTATACTTAGAAAAGGATCGCTCGGCATCGATACTGTTTGTGGGCATTCTGACAATTTTATCAACGCCGTTACACATGAGATCCATATTTTCATTCAAGTGGACAGCGTTTTCATGCATTATATCGTACACAAGCAGATTTTCTTTTTTCAGTGCAGTGTCTGTTGTACTGTAACACGTTTTTATACTTAGAAAAGGATCGTTCGACATCGATAGTGTTTGTGGGCATTGACGGACAACGGATGGATACTTTATGTAGTTATAAAAAGACGATTTTTTTTCGCATTCCAGAAATCTATCGAACTTTTGTTGACGCAAAGTCAGTGGCGGCTCTTGAGGTGAAGCAGGTGACGCAGGATAAATGCTGCTTCACTTAAAGTTATCGGTTGAATGGGTTATTATTATTATTATTTGGTGCATCTTTCACTCGTTTGACTATTTTTAAATAATATTTGACATTTGTACTAGTAGCGTGATGTGTTTTGATGATGTTCGTTGTCGAGGAGGAAGGGGAATCCTGCCACTGAATCTGCTTCACCCGTTCCTGAAATCACGAGCCGCCACTGCTGACGAAGGTCTTTTTACACTCGCTTTATATGAACGAAAAAACAGACAAGTCGTCGTCGTTTAAAAGTCCCAAGGACTATATATCTTCGATATTCGCGAAATTTTTCTTAAATATCCCAAGATTCGCAAAAGAAATTAAGAAATTTGCGTCGCGAAACCAAAACTGTAATAAAAATTAGGAAATAAATAGAAAAAAAATCTTAAATTCACGAATATATTCGATATTAGAAAAGTTTCATAAACACCCTTGAAATTTTGTGGAAATTCGCGCCGCGAAATAATCACTGCTTTAGTCATATTAACTTTACTATAGAAAGACATAACGTGTATTTGAGTGCTTATCGATTTCCAAAGAATCCGGTATACACAATTCGTAATGAGATACTATGTACATCTTTTAACACTCAATTACTCATAGTTTTATTTATATTTTTATATGAAAGTTACACATTAATATACTTTCTAATATCAATGAACAGATGGTAGACTCTAAAAATTTTAAACTACAGAACTTTACATTACCTAGTATGAATAATAAATGCATTTCTTATTTATACTAGGTAATGTATGTTTTAAGAAAAGCCTTGCTTTACAAACATTTCAACCGGAGTTAGTTTCGAAAGTGTAAAGTATTCAAAATTGATCGTGACGTTTGAGGTTAAGAGAATTTTCATGTTTAAATACCCAGCGAAATTTATTTCCTGAAACAAATATGTTAAGGTGAAAGCTATAAAAATGCTCCTGGATAACTGAGTTTTCATTCATTATCATGCATCAGAAACAGAAATGTGATAAACGTGTTTTTGGTTTCTCAGCAAGATTTCTTTTTTATGTGTTCAATAGTTATTCATAATAGGCACATGCCCATCTAACATGCAACTTATTCAATATTTATATTGATTTTTATGGGTTCAATAGTTGTGCATAACAGGCACATGTCCATTTGACATGCAACTTATTCAATATTTATATTGATTTTTAT
This sequence comes from Amaurobius ferox, assembly GCA_951213105.1. NCBI lineage: Eukaryota > Metazoa > Arthropoda > Arachnida > Araneae > Amaurobiidae > Amaurobius > Amaurobius ferox. Next base: position 58,699,034 of record OX578135.1, on the reverse strand, counting down.
GGGTTCAATAGTTATGCATAACAGGCACATGTCCATTTGACATGAAACTTATTCAATACTTATATGGATTTTTATGGGTTCAATAGTTATGCATAACAGGCACATGCCCATTTGACATGCAACTTATTCAATATTTATATTGATTTTTACTTTCCATGCAGTACATGGTAATGTATAGGGAATGTATTGGAATCATGCTGAAAATCGCAATTCGAGTTTTCGATGGATCTAAACATTTTGGGACCTCTAGAATACGAAAAATCTATTTTTAGCATGACGTCTGTGTGTGTGTCTGTCTGTGCAATGTGTGTATCGACTCTAACTCAAAATCTAATGGACCAAATTTCATAAAATTTGGTAGGTAAGTCACCTGTGGGTGACCCTGGTGCTGATTAGATTTTTGCACGATTCGAAAAGAAAAATAACCTGCCTTTTTTGAAAAATGGCCCATAAAATTCGTCAAAATCTAAAATAAAAAACTACATGTGCTTAAATATATCAATTAAGTGCTTGTTTTATACGTTTTACTTTGTGCAATTAAACTTAATTTAATGAATTATTGAAGAAATAAAGATAATGTGAATATGAGTCTGCAGGGGAAGTCATGTCTGCCCGCATTACATTTTTTACTTTCTTTCACATTTATATAAATAAAGGGCATGTTGGGCACGCTTGCAGAAAACGTCTTCCAATTAGAACTAACTTAACCAGTTAGAATTTAAACGCAATATTAACAATCATATAAAAGCACAAATGGGGCTAATACATTTTTAATTTCTCATACTACGTAATATAGACTAGAGAAAGTATTATATTTGCGAAAATTTTCGAATTCGAGATTTTGATGAAATATATGTCTTAGGAACTCCTGAACACGTTTTGACTATTTATGGAGCGATATCCGTCGGTCTGTCTGCGGTCGATTTTTTGTGCAGACGATAGCTGCCACAAATATTAATGGATTTTTACAAAACTTTTATATTCAGCTTGAAAAATATAGAGCTAGATAGAATTTTTAAAAATTTGAGCGAAAACTTTATGAAATTGATTCAAAAATTTTATATTGCTTTTAACATGGCAGCATAGGGCCAAATTTTACCTAATAATGCATGAAAGGGGGGTTATTTATCGCTCAGTGATCACAAGACTTAATAGTTTCAATAATTGTTGTGAAAAATAGCAGCGATAAAATTTTAGTGTTTCTTGACGTCATTAGTCCCCTCGAGAATGGGAAGTTACCCTCATGGGGGAGGAGGTACGTTTTCAAGTATGGTATCAATCGAAAGTTTTTATCAAGTCCTTTAAAGTGAAGGGTAATACACTATAAGTGTAATCATTTGGACCAATGATACGGACTTTTCAAAATATTTCTTATTAATTTGGGAAAAAAAAATACTCCTCACAAGTTAACAAGAGTGATTAATTATACATAAAGCATTGATTATGAAACACTTTCTAACTGATATGCAATTTTATTTAAACATCTCTGAAATGCGATACACTCAGCCGTGATATATGTAAAATTATAACAATAATGCAATAATTTATTATATTTGAAAACTTCGAAAACAAATTGAAAACAAATGAACTTTATTCAAATAACGTCATCGAAATATAAACCGCTTGGCTCTCTATCTAAAAGTAGTGAATATGTCATTCATACACTTTTATTCAATTCCTTTCATTCATCACAATACTACAATAATTTATTTTACTTAAAAACTTAAAACCATGGAGGTAAAAGTACTTTCTAACTCCATGCTTAAAACTTCATCAAAAAAGGCAATGCTATAAAATCGTCTGCTTCTCTATGTAAAATCAATGACTATTTCATTTATATCAACTATATCCCATACTCTAGAGCTAAATAATTTTGCTTTAAAAAATTCAGCAATTCTTAAATAACTCATCCTACAGCCTGATGTGCTTGCATTCTGTATACGTGAAAATTAGGCTTCGTTGTAGAAATAATCAAAGTTTGATGATCATTTAAACAAAAAATATTATAATTGAGTTCGCGCAGAAAATATATGTACAGAAATTAAGCAGAAATAAAGCGGTTTTAGGATGGTTGCAACACTAGATATACATTAAAAAGAACTTTAAAAATTCACGGTTTTGACACTTGGGAAAAAGATGGATGCCATATTTTATTTTGAAGTGGGTCACGTGATCTCTTCATATAATATGGTCACAATTATTATTTAAATTTTTATTCAAAAAACTACCGAACATATTTTGCTGAATTTTTTTTTTATATATTTATGGGATAATTTGAATATTTTTTAAAATTTTCAAAGCAATTTTCAAAGGAATTTTAAATTCGCTTAAAAATGTTTGAAAAATTAGGTCTTATAGGATTAAATGTATTTCATTTTTTCAACGCGGGTTCAATCCAAAATTTATTGGGTGATATTATTCATTTACATCCCCATATGTCCCACAGACCGTCTCAACAACATACTAAAATTTCTATTTTGATAAAGTCATTTTTACGGCAGTTATCGTGCGAACGGACAGACAGACAGACAGTGAGCCAACGGCCCTACCGTGCTGAAAACACCGGTTTTCGTTAGATCACCGAAGTCCAGCAGCATCGGGCGCGGTTAGTACTTAGGTGGATGACCACCTGGGAACACAGCGTGCTGTTGGCACATTTCGGACGCGGTAGCCCGATGGTTTGCGGGCTGGATTTGCACGCTGCCACAACTGTCGCCGTGTTCATGCGGAGTACGATCACGTTAAACATGTGGGTCCGTAAGTCCTTCCGAGAGGTTGGTGGTAGGGGAAGGAGGGTATGGTCCTTGTGGATGCCTCCCCCACTGGGTTCCGGTCTAAATTGGGTAGGCCTTCCCGGCCGTCCAAACGGTTACCTTACACCTTTCTGGTAGGTCGGACGGTCTGGGTCTCAACAACAACAACAGGCAGACAGAAGGAACAAAATCATAAACACTTTTCAACTATGTTGTAAAGTTTTAAAAATGGATTATGGTATGCGAAAGTCAAATTGAGCGACACTCCAATAAGTTACTTTCAATTCAATTACTTTCCGTTAGATCAAAATTACATATCAAATTTAAACAGCTGATAGCAGAGAAATTAAATCTGTTTCAGGATTAGAAACCTACAAGTATATAGGAGAGTTAAAATATTAGATATACCGATTTAGTTTTGAGTAGCACCTGCTTACTTTAGATCTAATTTTTCTTCAGGTCTAATCTTTCTCTATCGGATTTCAAGATGGTTTGAGCCTAGTTTCTGCAGGACCGAAGTTAAACTTTCATGTCTAGAGTACCCTGCTGATGGCTCATAATCCTCCTTCAAATTACACTTAGCTCCTTTATTCTTAGTGAATTCAACAACAAGAAAGATCAATCATGCACAAGCACTGATTATTGAAACGCTGTGTACTGTACTTTTTATTACTTTTCTTATATACATAATGTATAAGGGAAGTATTGTGACGGGGTCGAAAATTCGAATTCGAGTTTTCCACGGGAGAGCACGTTTCAAGCATCCCTGATTACGAATCAAACATTTTTGAGGTGATGTCTGTGTGTGTGTGTGTGTCAGTGAGACTGTGGAGACGATATCTCACGAACGAATGGAGCGATTCGAATGAAATTTGGTACAAAAATTAGAATCCGCGAATACTGGAAGTCTATTGTTTTTAAACGCAATCGAATGTTCAGAACCTCTCTAAATTTTAGAATGAAATTTTGAAAAATTCATCAAAAAATCAAAACCTTTAATAAAGTTACGCAAATAGACATTTCTTATGTAATTTTTCCTTAGAAAACGATTGACATAAATTTAGAACGCTAGCACGAACAGTTCTCGAGATATTGCATATTTTTCAAATAAATTTATAAAAAAATCCCATAAATTAAAAAAAATATATTAACTGTTGAGAAATATGTTCACTTTTCATATGTAATATCATACTATAAATTTGGTGACATCATTCTCGTAGATCTAGTTCATTCCATTCATAAGAAAATATACTTTGAGTAATACATTTGTATTTGAACTCCAATAGTCATTTATCTGCTATATGAATAACTTATTTCTCTGTCCATAATGCTAGGCAAGATTTTGGCGACGAATTTGGCGGAATGTCGCTAACTTGGCAACTTTTTTAAATGTTGCCAAATTAACGAAAATCTCGCCAAATTGATAAAAATGGCGCTAAATCGATGAAAATGACGACTAATTAACGAAAATTCAATATCTTGGACGAGTATAAGTATCTTCTATAAGAATAACCTATTTTTTTGCTGTAAAAGTAGTAAATTCATTGCATTATATGAGGAAAGTCGTGCTGCCCATATCAGATTTTTTTATTTGTGCTTGAATACGTTCCTCGAGTTCTTACGAGTGTAACCATTTCACCTTTGGTAACTGCTTCCCTGGGAACATAATTCTAAGTTATCAGAATGTTTCGCATCGGTAAATTTTGGGTCAATATATAGTTGTTTTATAGTTGTTGTTTTACTGCTAAACCGTATCTAAAAGTGTTTAATTTTTTTTCTATTTTCACGTTCGTCTCTGCTCTAATGGAAGTTTTTGAAACATTCGAAGTAAATACTGAGAGAAGTTTGAAACAGATGTATTTTAGAACGAAACAAAAGCTTTAAAAGTGGAAAATCGCGAAATGTAAAGGAAACCTTCATTTTATTTTAGTATTACACAGTAAGGAAAAGTCCATTGCTCTGGAAAACTTTTCATTCGCAATTACCTGCTCTAAACAACAGTTGATGTATCGCTCATGCATGGAAGCATATGTTTCTATATCGAAAGTTTTCGTTATTATTTCTTTAAAAACTCGAAATTTAAAGAAATCATTTTACAAAATCGTAGGTTATGTGTAATTTTAATGCGAGGTATTTTATGGCACAGTTTACGGATAAAATCCTAAAGGAAATGTGACGGGGATGAAACAAAATTATGTAACGGGAGTGCCATCATACTATTGCAAATATCGAACAGGCCACCATACTATTGCAAATATCGAACAGGCCACCATTATTAAAATTTAAAGGTCCGGATGCTCAACCTTAGCGACAAATTCGGTGACCGGGGTGATGAATTTGTTGAAATATCGCCAACTTGGCGACTTTTTGCGAGTTCTAGAAAACTTCTCAAATTTTGCAGATTGGTTAAAAACACGGTGAGTTACGTGTTAAGTAAACACAAAAAGAAGTTTGAAATAGATGCATTTTAGCTATTACATGATGTATTTTAATTATTTTTCAAAAACCTCTTTCAAAGTTTAAATTTTTTAAAAAGTTTAAATTAATATGTAATTAAAACTTTTGATACTGTTAAGTAATTTCTGTTAATAAAAACTTCTTACACTGTTGTGTTGTCACTTGAGATGCAATGTTTCATTAACCTTTTGCTTACGGGTGGGACAGCGTCACTCCCAAACGAAGAACCTCGCAAAAAGACAGGTATTTGACATACCCTATCTCAAGCAGTTCTATCCCCCTTTGCAGACATTGGCGTCCATGGACACCAATGTCTGCAAAGGGGTGGGATTGACGCCATCCCACCTGTAAGCAAAAAGTTAAAAAACGAATGACACCCATTTTAGAAGATTAGCACTAACAGTTATCGAGGCATGGCTTTCAAATAAATTTATAAAAAAAAAATTACATAAAATTAAAAATAATTTTTTATGGGATATTCATCAGCAGTTAATTGCATTTTGAAAAGAATTTTGCAAGTGAATATGAATCACTTTGATTGCACTCCTAATTTAACAAAAACGCTCAATTTCAATTTGCGTGGTGTTGATTTAATGTCAAAAACGTTATGATGTTGATCCCGTATACCATTATTAGCCGTTAAATAAGTAAAGTTTTTGAATTATGTAGGGAAAGACCATGTGCTGTCCACATTATACTTTTTTTAAATCGCCTTATTAGAGAAGTCTCGTTGTATTATAGGTCAACTTTTTAATTTAATTTAAAATAAATTTTTAGCAAAATAATTAAAATATGTTTAGGTAGTTCGTGCCTGTATAATAAAATACAGTACGAACAAGTATATTGTTTCGACATATCCTCTGAAATCATAGGTGTACGCTCAGGATTCAAGAATGCGTCCAAATTTTTGGATAACTAACATATTTATTCACAAACAAATCGTAAACAGGAACAGTATGCAGTAAAACATTACTTAAATGTTTCACCAATTTCACAATACAACTGAGAGAATTCTCAAAACATTGATGCAATTCATTTCACAAAATAGCCCCTAATTATTCTCAAAACATTGACAGAAATCACAGTTCAATGTAGCTTGTATCACGTAAACTGCTACCCAACTGAGTGATGACTTCTTTTATAGACCCTCTATAGAAGGAATTTCTGGAAATCTCTCATATCTCGTAGAATATTGTTTATTTCGATTTCTTTCTCGAACCTTCGAAAAGTCACCAAATGTCGCCAAATTGTTCAAACTGGCAACCCTAGACTCACGTCATGGGGAAAGGATGCCTGTACGGGTGTTTTCTCCTGTCTGGTTTTCGAAAGAGACAAAATTGACAGGGGAAAAAGAGAGAGGGGGGGGGGGAAGAGATCATTTTATAAATTCGTAACAATACTTTTCAAAGTAAGTTTTGCTTCTCATCATAACTATATTTAGCTACTCACTACCTAAAAGTCCATATGTTTAAGGTCCATAAAGTGGTTGCAATATACAAGTTTCGCTATACATAAAATATATAACCTTTTGTCCAAATAAGGGTACTGAAAAGAATAGCGTTCTCTTAAAATCATTAAAAGGAAAGAGCGACTTGCACAGAAACTGAATGAGAGAAAATCTAATTTCGCGGGCCTATAAATCGCGTGATACTTCCCGAATACTGAACAAGAATCGGGGTTTATTGCTTCTGCATTTTTGTCAGAGAGATTTTTGCAAGAAAATATTTGTTGAGCAAGTGCTTTACATGCATGGCATATCACAGGAAACGGGTAAAATGCAGTTTTCGAAAAATTTCGGACCGACTGCGAAGACATTTGGCTGTTAAAATGGGATTTCTTCCGTGCCTGAGTTTAATAAGTTATATTTTTTGGGAAGATGAAGCACATTATTGCATTTTTAACACTTTCCAAGTAGCCAACGGCTCTACCGTGCGGAAAACACCGGTTTCCGTTAGATCACCGAAGTTAAGCAGCATCGGGCGCGGTTAGTACTTGGGTGGGGGATCACCTGGGAACACCGTGTGCTGTTGGCAAAATAAGTCGACGCGGTGATTGAGCGGTCAAGGCAAGCGTTTCCTAGTGATCGCTCGGTTGCCGGGTTGTGGGTTCGAGTCCCACTTCAGACATGGATGTTTGTGTTGTTGGGCGCAATGTGTTCCCACCCCCACTGGTGCGCTGGGGCAACGTCATATGGCGGCTAAGAGGTTCACGGTTCTGGCCGATGTATAGGCGAAGATGAAAGAGTCAATGTCTGGCCATTGGAAAAAAAAAACAATGCCTGGCCATTGAAAAAACAAAAAAAAAAAAAAAAAAAATGCCTGGCCATTGGGGAAAAAAAAACTTTCCAAGTTGCAAAGTGTTAATGCCTTTGTTAATTCTGTCTGTCTGTCTCTCCGTTCGCACGGTAACTGCCGTAAAAATGACTTTATCAAAGTGAAATTTTAGCATGTTGTTGAGATAGTCTGTGGGACATATGGGAATAAAAAGGAATAATATCACACAAGTGTAGTGTTTCGGATTTATGCCGGGATGAAAAATTGAAATACATTGAACACTATGGGACCTAGATTTTCAAAAACATTTTTTATGCGGAATTAAAATTCATAAATTGTTTCGATAATTTTAGAAAATATTCAAATTATCATGTAGAATGTGTAAAAAAAATTTGAGCAAAATATGTTACGTAGTTTTTAAATAAAAATTAGAATATTAATTACACCCATATTATACGAAGAGATCACAAAATAAAATATGACATCCAATTTTTTCTAGTGTAAAAATCGTGATGTTTGAAGATGTTTTAAATTTATATTTAGTGTTACATCCGTCCTAAAACCACTTTATTTTTGCAAATTATCTGTGTATCTAAATTCTGTGCCAACGCAATTACCATATGTTTTATTTTAATTGATTACCAAACTTTGATTATTTCTACAACGAAACCTAATTTCTATAGCATGCAGAATGCAATCAAATCAAGTGATTGTAAGATGAGTTGTATAAGAATTGCTGAATTTTTTTCAGGCAAAATTATTTAGCACTGGTATTTAGAACATGAGTGATATGAGTGAAATATTCATTGATTTTACATAGAGAAGCAGATGATTTATAGCATTCCTTTTTTTTATGAAATTTTAAGTTTCCAAGTTTGATAAATTATTGTAGCACTTTGATAATTTAAAAAATATCAGCTGTGAACGTATCGTATTTTCGAACTGAACTGTTTAAATAAAATTGTATTTCAGTTGGAAAGTGTTTCATAATCAATGCTTCATGCATGATTTATTTTTCTTGTTTATATTTCTTTTACTTGTTTTACTTTCCTACAATACACAGTAATACGTAGGAAAAGTAAGGGAGACAAGGATTTAAGAGATAATGTGAACTGTATTTCAAATGTAAACGATATTAGAAATGAAATAAAACTAAAATATAATATTTTTTAAATTATGTTTGCGATGGAAGGAACAATGAGAACTAAAAAAAAATCTTGATCTAAAATCCGATTATATACACTCTTTCAAAGAGCCGCAAAATTTTGCTTATAGCTATCACTTTACGTTTTTAAGATATAAGAATTACGAACTTGAAAAACGTTGCATTTTCATCCTTCTTCAATGTGACAGGAAGATTACTCTAAAATACTCTAAAACTAAAAGAGCTTTGTTTTGAAAATAAATATAGATTTAGAAACTAAATTTCCTCATACATATTGCGTCACTTACTATATGTATCTATATTTTATAGGTTTGAAGATATTTCGAAGGAAAGTATGGGGGAAAAAAGTATGGGAAAAGAAAAAATAACTCGATTGGGCAGATACTTGTTAGATTCGTAAAAATAGAGCTCGGTCCAAAATCCAATTACATACACTTGCAGGGCTATTAAAGAGCTATAATTTTTGTTTATTGTTCAAAGGTAGTTTACTTAGTTTTTAAGAGTACAACTCACAGCTAGTTAGTTTTTTTGGGATATGAGCATTACAAACTTGGAAAATTTTCAATCTTCTTCAACTTGTGTCATAAGGTAAAGTTGTCCTTATCAAAATTTCTATACTAGGACTTACTTTGATGCCTTCACTAAGGATGGAGCATGTAAACTCCCGGTTCTCAAGCCGGAGAGACAAATACACAAGATATAAATAAACACACTTATCTAAATTTGACCAATTTATTTAATATTTAAATTTATAGATATCTATTTATGTCTTGATTATTATTACTATTCATAAATCCATTATTATAATGCACCTAGCGCTACCAATATTTCATTAATAAATATATTTACACCCATAATATAATGGACACATATATTTAGACACTTTCTTTTAATCTACCGAAACTCAAAATAGTTCTTTTAGTTTAAAATACAAGAACTCGTTATTACGACATAGATTCGTACGAACTAATTGTTCATGATTAGATAACCGTTAAATGTGTGCCTTCCGCGATGATTAGTGCCAAGTGAAATACATAAATACCTATGCTTTCTTGCATTTCAACACTTATTCGCGCAATCACTATGCTGTAAGATTCTATTGCACATCACACTTCTGAGCCACGCTTTCTTTTAGCGTTCACAGTAGATATTTTTTGCACAAACTCAAGAGACATGTTGTTAGTTCGTTGTCCAAAATTCAAATCTGCTGAACTTTCTGGAACAAAACTTTGGGGCACTTTTTTATTTCCCCCTTTGGTTTCATACCACTTCCCCCATTTGTCATTGATGCAGAAGGGGGTGAACGCTGTTTACCTATAATTGTGTTCCGATTGGTTTCCTCTGCTGCATTTAGATTGCTCATTATTTTTCTTGGCATACGTAATTGGGAGTGCAACATGTTGTACAAGTATTGTACTACAACTTGACAAGGCGATTACCCGAAAACTATAAAAGCATTTTTTAATAATAAAAGTAATAAATTTTCTAGTACACATTTCTGCAGTTTATTATTGATATCCATCTTTTACAGTTTCGAAGATATTTCGAGCGAAAGTTAGAATAAAAAAAGGATACTCGTTCGGAGAGCTACTTTTCAATTTTTTAAAAAAAAAGTTCAAAATATTAAAATATTAAAGTTATTTTTATGCATTCATAATTTGGACTTTGTTTCCTATAAAATAAAATAAAATAATTTACATTTTTATCTACGAGTATTAGGTTAAGGGGTAAAAGCGTCTAAAGTGTTTCCGTTTTCCATAACGCTGCGTTTTTCCACCAGAGAAACCCCAACTATAGATGTTATTCAAATCAAAATAGAAACTACTTAAAATAAATTTTTATCCAGAAATTGATTGCAGCCATTTGTTAGAGTTTTCAGGTGCTATTATCAAGATATTAGAAATGTTTCTTCCCAACAGTGACGACAACATTTCTCGAAAGAATGTGTGAATGCGATGCAATTTTGTGCAGTTACTTTATTTGGAAATTACAATGAACCTTTTAATTTTAACTGATATCATATCACAAGAAAGCTTCAACTCATGTTATATCAAAATGCGTTAGTTTGTAGGTAAAGCTATGCGGTTTAGACATAATTATTTTTACTTTCTCATACGCAGAATTGAGAAAGTATTGTTTTCACTAAAATTTTCGATTTTGAAATTTTGATGCTAATATATGTTTTATGAACTCCTAAACACGTTTGGACTATTCTTAGAGTGATGTTTGTCTGTCTGTCTGTCTCTCTGTCTGTGGTCGATTTCTTGTGTACGTAACAGTGGTTACAAATATTGATAGATTTTCACGAAACTTTATATCCGGCTTTGTTATCAAAGAATCAAGTATTAGATTTTTTTTAACTTGAGCGGAAACTTCGAAACTTATTCGAAAATTATATATATATATATATATATTTAGCAGGGCAGCATAGGGCAGCATAGGGCAACATTTGACATAATCATGCATAAAAGGGTTTATTTATATCTCAACGATAGCGAGACATTTTAGTTTCAATCATTGTTGTGAAAAATCTCCACGATGCAATTTTTTCTTTCGTGACATCTTTAGTCCCCATCGGGGCAAGTTATCTACTCCCGGGGGGGGGGGGGTACATTGTCAAGTATGGTATCAATTAGAAATTTTTTTTAAAGACCTTTAAAGTGATGGGAATTACACTATAATTATAATCACTTGGACCTCTGATACCGATTTTTCAAAAAAATTCTTGTAAAATTTGAAAGCTACCAAAAATGTATTCTTGCATGAAAGTGTCGAGCTAAGCCCCGCTCCAGTTAATTTTCAAATGAAAACTAAAAACAAAATGCATTCCATAGAATTCAAGTACATTGGAATGTTAAGAGTAAATATTTAATAAATCAGACGCATAAATCTTTACAAAATTAATGTGGATTCAGAAGTTCATTTTTTACTAGATGTTAACGTAAGTGATTGAAATAGTTGTATTTTATCTTAATTTATTATTAATGTATTTTGCAGTATCCACTTCAAACGTAGAATGGTAGATAGATTTTAGATGAATTGTCTTGTTGTCTAGCTGGAGATGAAGAACGATGGCTTGTTGCCCGTTGAGACGTCAGTTTTTCATATGTTCTCTTTTGTTTGCCTCCCAAGTTAAAACATATTGTAGAGCGGGGGAAGGGGTTACAATCCACCGGTCTTCTTTTGAAGATGATAGAATATAACAGAACGTTTGAATTCAATACAACGGGTTTTAGATCGATCTCCAGTCCCTTGGGGCAGCATAGTCCAGTGGTTAACAGGGCTCTAACAGATTACTTCTACAACCCTGGGTGGTTAACGCACGAGGATTACACTCAGTGGACTCGAGTTTGATTACCAGTTCTACCCAAACTATGTCCGTGTTTACTCGGAGTACGGGTACGTTAATTCCTTCTGAGAGGTCGGTAGCAGAGGAAGGAGGGTAGGGTCTCCGTTGATGTCGCCCCCACTTAGTTCTGGTGTAATTTCGGCGGCAACGTCCCGGCTGTCTACACAGATACTTTACACCTTTGGTAGGCCCTTCCCGGCCGTCCAAATAGTTGCTCAAGTCCACTGGATGAGTCGGACGGTCTGGGTCTTCAACACCTTAGGTAGGCTGGCCACTCAACTACCTGCTGTAAGCCTCAGGGCCAGCTGAGTGGTCTGGGTCTTCAACACCTTAGGTAGGTCGGGTGAAAGAAAGAAAGCTGTTTTGAGCTCAAATAATTTCTACTTTACCAATCAGTAATTTGACATAAAGAAGCAGATATTTTCATGTCACACAGGGATAAAAGTCATGTGTCTTTTATAACATATACAGTAACGACCATTTTTATCTTATCTTCTAAGTACTCATCATAAAGTGGATTTACCATCTTTATTGGATGATCCCTATTACTCTTTAATCCTGGTCCATTAAGAACTTTTAGTACATGTGGTTAGTTTCCTACGAATATATATATATATATATATATATATATATATATATATATATATATATATATATATATATATATATATATATATATATATATATATATTGTAATGCGTTCTTTTGTGGATTTATACAAACTTTCAGTCTTAAGTTTGGTTTTATTTGTATCCAGGGTGTCCAGTGCTATCGGTGCCTAATGGCTATTTCCTCAACCGTCAGTCACAGAGATACACTTCTAATTGCAAAAATGTTTTAAATTTTAAAATATATTATCTTAGAAACAGTTTAAATCAATAAATACATTTCTGAAAGAAATAAGAAATATAAATTTTATACGGTCATCAGGTCCTACCAATTATATTCAGGAAAATCATCCTCATACAATTTCATGCAAAAAAAAAAATCTTCCTTTTACGACCAAAATTCCCCGAGTGATGAAGCATTAAACTTTATGACTTACGTCGCTTTTCCACGCATAAAAATGCCCCGTTTCAGGCAACCAACCAATCAGGGACCCTATTGATAATTTTTCCAGGCAACCAACCAACCAGGGACCGTATTGACCATTTCTCAGCACAAAAAGTGCTCCAAGTTTAAACGGCTATAAGCAGTTTTGGCCGTAGAAGGATGCTTTTTTTAAATTTTGCATAAAATTGTATGAGGACGATATTCCTAAATATAATTGGTAGGACTGGGGGACTGTATAAAAATTTATATTTCGTATTTCTTTCAGAAATGTATTTATTGCTTTAAACTGTTTCTAAGATAATAGATTTTAAAATTTAAAACATTTTCGCAATTCGAAGTGTATCTCTGTGACTGACGGTTGAGGAAATAGCCATTAGGCACCAATAGCACTGGACACCCAGTATAATGTACTGAAATATAGAGATTTTTGATTGAGAAGTTTTGAAATAAAATATATAAAAGAAAATTGTTTCTTGTTAAAAAGAGAAAACACTTGACTGCTTTCCGATCGATGAATCAGGGGTAATTTTGGAGAAAGTTGGGTTACCAGTTCGAGGTTTAATGGATTGAAAATTAGGTATATAAGTTGTTTTTTGTTTATTTAAAATACATATTGAGTAGCATTCGATTTTTTTATTTATATAGTTTTCTGAATCTCAACTTTTCAAAATAAATATCAATTATTTTTATATCGTCTGCTGAGAGTTAAAATTCCGAAACAGTTTCGGATTTAAACTTTTCAAATATGTGTATAGTTTATGATTTTATGCATCGAGTCTTATGTGATTGCGTTTTTAAAAAGCAAATTGAGATTCTCAAGGACAAATGTAAAAAAACATGTCTGGGTTACGATTTGTCTGCTGATTTTGAATGAAGTAAAAGTTTCACAACAATTTTAGAAAGTTCTTGTTATGATAACACCATTTTGGAACAAACAAATAAAAATAAAATCTTCGTGTAAATAAACCATGCAACAAAATTTGAGTTAACTGGTTTCGGCGGCAATAAACAACTGTTTTTCCTCAGGGAAAGCGAGAAGCTCAACCTCAGTTATTCAAGTAAATTCGGCATCTGTGGTAGAATAGAGAACTTGGTTAAAGGTAGGACAAAAGTTGTCATCACCGCTAGGAGAAATGAAATAGGTAAAACTATGCGCAGGCAAGACAACGAACGAGAAACAGGATACTAAAAATAAGTAGTGAATACCAAGGAGGAAAGACATGATATCAGAAATAAAGAATGAAAGCAGAGAAAACAAGCCGGCAAGAAAATGGACAGCAGAACCAATAAAAACAACTGTATAGTGATCAAATCAAATAAGATGGTAACGGTAGAATATAAGACGTTTAAAAAAGCTGAGAAAAATATAAGCAAGAAAACATAAGCTGTTACTATTCTCTCGGCTGTCCGTCCTCTTACCGCCTTGGTTTCTCTATGTTCTTATCATTCATACTTAGCATTTTGCCTTCATAGTTTTACCTTTTTCATATCTTCTAGCATCGATGGCAGTTTTCACCCCACCTTCAGCTATTTGTGCTTTTCTACCGGCGATGCTGAACTTTCGAAAACGGTTAACTCTTAATTTTTCTCTATTCTGTATTTATACGAAGATTTTATTTTAAGTAGTATTATTTTATCCTTTCAAAAGAGTTTGCACTTTACATTTAAAATTATGTAAGTCACTCTTCATAAACCGCCAATATTTTTTTCTATCTATTTGGGAGCTATACAACTATTTGGGAGTTATACAGCTAGCTATTTGGGAGTAATACTGCTATTTGAAAGTTATTCAGCTATTTGGGAATTATAGAGTTATTTGGGAGTTATACAGCTATTTGGGAGTTATATAGCTGTTTGGTAGTTATACAGCTATTTGAGAGTTATACAGTTAGCTAGTTGGGAGGTAAACAGCTAGTTGGGAGTTATACAGTGACGGTATATAGGATTTAAAGATAAATATTGCAGTTTTATTGTAATGAACTAAATTTCATACTATATTATGAAATGTTGTCAGTCCTTAAAATTGTAAAGCTAGAATGAATAGTAGAAAAAAATTATTGTATATAAGTAATTCAAATTTTTGTTCTGCATTGACATAAATCAATTCATATGCTAAAGTAATTTAACAATCAGTGAAATGTTCAGCGATGCACTGACGAATGGTTTAAAGACCGTTTTCTTGAAATTTGCAAAGGTCTCCTTTCAGAACTATGAGTAATAATCCTTTTTCATATTTTCTTACACGAAAAACTTAAAGAGAAACAAAATATACGCAAACGTTAACGTAATTGGTATTTAAACTAAATATGTGCAAATTGTAAAAGACGATTGCAGTTTCTGATGAAGCAATATCTTGCATTTGATAAAGCCGAAAATTTAGTCATTTTTATCCAAGCGGTGTTAAAAGAAAATTACTAAAATTACATCGTTGTCGAATTCCTTGTATAACCCATTATTAACTATGTTTTCCGCATGGTCACATGTATGTCGGCTGCTCAAAGCTCATAAATGAAACATCTTTCTTTATTTCTGTTCTTAATAAGAAGATCAGAAACGTAGTCTACAAAGAAGCTATTGTTTAACTGTAAAATTGTTATTATCTATATATTTGTAAGTTTGTCTGTTTATTATTTCAGCGCAGGAGAACTCTTTTTTTCCTTTCTATGAGAATTATTGTAAACGATCAAAAATAAAGTCTCCAAATATTAAAAGTTCGCCGTAAATTGCGAATTACAGTTTTTCACATCATGTATATTGCGTACGAAGAACGTTCATAAATCTGATTATTTTATGAAATTACACAAGAATATTGTACAGTTTCGAAATTTTTGAAAAATATCGTTTAATACTGACGTTGCCACAACAAAAAGCTAAAATGTTTCGAAACGAAAATATCAATGTAAGTAGAACGGTTAGTTTAGTAAGGAGGCAAATCTTTTGACTCTGCAAGATAGTCACTTCTCTTGGGGTTATTTGAAATGTATATGTTAATGCAATATAAATTATTCATGAATATGTTTGTGACTCTATTTTATTTACTTTTTCACTTGTTACATTTCTTTTATAGACTTTTATGCTCCATCAAAACTATGTTAAAAGAGTGGCCTTATGAATAAAAGAATTGTAATTCCTTAAAAGCTTTGTTTTCTTCAGAGCCAAGGAAATTCTTTTTAAAGACATTTAACGCATAAAAATGACCACTTAAGCCTCCACTTGACTTTCTGATACATTTGTCATATATATACAACTGAGTGATTCTGACTGTCTGAGTGAGACTAAGTGAGTAACTGAGTGAGACTGACTGACTGAGTGAGATTGACTTACTGAGTGATTGGCTGAGTGAGACTGATTGTCGCTCGTCCTTTTCATGTCTTTCCACTGGAGTCGGTGTGGTTCAGCTTGCGTTGGGAGTTCCTTCACTTTCGCATTTTTGGCGATTTCGCCAGTTTATATTATTACTCTGAAGCTGCGTCATCGGTGCACTAGTTACTTTATCTGCACTTTTTCGGGCGTCTAGGCTTTTATTGTCTTTTTTTCCACTGCACATACTTTCTTTTGTTAAAAATTTGTCCGTACCGTTTTTTAAAATCTCATTCTCACATATTTCCACATCACCTATTTTATTCATAATTTTCAAATATGAATCCGTTTCTTTCCCCTCCATTTCACATTCTAACTTCAATTCTCTTTTATTTTCAAATACTTGGCCCAAATAAGGCTCATTTTGAAATTCCGTTTTCGGTTCCACCAACTTATTTTGCAAATCTATATTTTAGTCACTGATTCTTTGCCCAATTTGGGATCATATTCCGATCTTGCTTTTACTTCCTTTCTAAATGAATGCTTTAATTCCAAATTACCTTGCAACTTTAACTTCGCTTAAAACTTAGCCTTCTACTTTTGAAACTATTTCTTTTTCAAATAACTGATTCAAATCAAATTCATTCTGAGATTTTGAATATCTTACATCATTTTCAACTGCCTGACTTACTGTGACCTCATTTTCAATTTTTAAGCCCCTTTCCTCTTCTATTAATCAGTAATATTCGACTCAGTCACAATACTTTTCCTGGGGCGCGGTAGCCCTGTGGTTAGCGCGCTGGAGTTGCACTCGGTAGGCCCGGGTTCGATTCCAGCCACTGCCAAAACTGCCGCCGTGTTCACGCGGAGTACGATCACGTTAAACATGTGGGTCCGTAAGTCCTTCCGAGAGGTTGGTGGTAGGGGAAGGAGGGTACGGTCCCTGTGGATGCCTCCCCCACTGGGTTCCGGTCCAAATTGGGTGGCACTTCCCGGCCGTCCAAACTGTTACCTTACACCTTTCTGGTAGGTCGGACGGTCTGGGTCTCAACAACAACAACAATACTTTTCCTATACAGTATACTATGTATATAGGGAAAGTAAAAATGTGCGTCTTCTCTATGCCTAAATGTGAAACGGTTTTCGATATGTTCAGCTCTTTTATTAAGTGTGTAGGTGTCACATTTAGTGACCACTAGACGAAACTTAGGTAAAAATGTTTAGTATTCTATATTAATTAGTTCAGGTTACGCCCAAATAAATCCAATATATACTAGAGGCTAAAATTTTAGAAACCTTTAGAATTTTTTTTATTTATCAAGTTTGATGGCTCATAACATCAGATATTTTTAGAATAATACCATAAAATTCTATGTCACTAGAAAGATAATTTACTGCAGAATATAATGCAACAAATTATGTAGAATTTTCTCTATTCTATCAATAGCTATAGATAAATAAACAGAAAAAGAAAACATAATTGCCTTATAAAACAGGAGATTTTTCAAACTCCAACTTGACTAATGAGACCGATTGATGTGATAGTCATGATTGATGTGACAGGTGTTATTATGGCACAGAATGAAATCAATAAGATGTTAGTATAAGTTAATTCACGTTTCCATGTTGTTGTTGTTGAGACCCAGACCGTCCGACCTACCAGAAAGGTGTAAGGTAATCGTTTGGACGGCCGGGAAGTGCCACCCAATTTAGACTGGAACCCAGTAGAGGAGGCATCCATAGGGACCGTACCCTCCTTCCCCTTCCACCATCCTCTCGGAAGGACTTACATACCCACATGTTTAACGTGATCGTACTCCGCATGAACACGGCGGCAGTTGTGACAGCGTGCAAATCCAGCGCGCAAACAACCGGGCTACCGCCCCGAAATGTGCCAACAGCACTCGGTGCTCCCAGGTGGTCATCCACCCAAGTACTAATTGCGCCCGATGCTGCTCGACTTCGGTGATCTAACGAGAACCGGTGTTTTCAGCACGGTAGGGCCGTTGGCTCCTCACGTTTCCATATATCAAAGCTAATAATAGAATTCTTTTCAGTTGTGTGAGTGGCATCAATTTGGCCATTTTGCTTTTGATGTTTACTGATTTATTGGTCACAGATTTTTCCATTTCCTGTTAGCTTAGTAAACTGTGTAAATATGATGCAAAATAGAATGAAAAGAGTTATGTGGTTGTCTAGAATGCTATGTAAAATATTAACAGTGCGTGATAAATACTACATTTATGAGGAAATTATATGAAAGGTGTTTGAAATCTAACCAAAAGTTGTATTTCTAAACTCTACAAGAGGTATCAGCGGACTCGATCAAGTAAAAAAAAAAGTTCAAACTGGTAATGGAATAAAAAATTCACAGCAGCATGTAGTAATAGAAAAACTAAAATACTATGCTTAAATGACAGAAGATAATTATCTGAGTCAATAAAAGATGAATTTCCTCAATGTGGTTTGAACGTAAGTACTAGGACTGTTAGACACAGATTCAAAGACAAGTTTAGATTCTGGAATTCCAAGAAAAAAGTCACTCAAACGAATAAGAGATTAGAAAGACTAAAAATCATGCTAATACAGTGAGGAACAATGAAAGAAGAAGAATTGGAAAGGAGTTGCTACTTGGATGAGTTACCATGAAGTAGACAGTTAGGCTTTGATCTGGAGTAGTATACCAGCAAAAGGTGTGGACAAAATGTATGTGCTTAATGGTACTGTAAAGAAGAAGTATATCAGGGATATACTTGAGTCAAAACTGAAGCCTTAATGTGATCTTTTCCAGGATAATGAATCCTTATGTTTCAACTGAATTCGGCTCCATGTCATTTTGCTGCTTATGTTCATAAAATGGTTTCAGGCAAATCATATTACATTGCTAGAATGGCCAGGCAATAGCCCTGACCTGAATTCAATGGAAAATATATGAAACCGATTAAGAAACTTGTTAGTCTGAAGCAACCAAGGAATAAAACACAGTTGAATACAGAAATCATGCAACTTTGGTTTCACATTATATCACCTTATGAACTAGAATGTTTGAATTACTCTGTGAGACGTCGTTGTAAAGTTTCAACTGCCGCAAAAGAGATAGTTGGAAGTTATGAAATGCACTTTCTCGTGGTATTTTTGTATATAAACTCTTTTAAATGCAGATTTTGAAAGTTTTATAAGGATATATAATTGGATTTAGGGATAGGTTATTACATTTTTGAAATGTATCGTTTTATATTTTGAACTGTTTTGAAAATGTCTAAGGAGACAAACCACCCACAAAGAAAAACATTATTTACGCAAAAAAAATATTTCGGACTAGAGCAAATGCCGATTTTTTTGTGTTCTATACGTATTTCTGGTTCAGTTATAAGAGCAACGACATTTATTTCTTTCAGTATCATATTCCTTATTTTTGGAAAGAAAAGAGTTTTCGGAACCGGAAAACTGACTCAGTTACTTTGAAAAGAAATTTGTTATAACAAAAACCGAAAAGAAAATCAGTAAACTACATTGAAAATGATTTTTTTTACTTCAAACATTTTAAATTATTTTATGTTTTGAAGAAAATTTTCTTATTCATCTATTTTTAAACTTAAAAGAGATTTATCGCTTGTTTGCCGACAGGATTTAAATAGAAAGTTCTCAAAGAAACGGGATTTTCATTACAAGAAAAGAAATAAATTCACGGAATTCCATTTCACAAACTCATAGATCACAATTTTTTCATTTAAAAGTACGAATGGATTCTTCTTCAAACATAAAAATCGAGACAGATGTTCTAAGGTATTAAATTCGGTATCTTCAACGGAATATAATTTTTTTGGAAATTATTCTTTGGTCGAGACGCAACATTCTCATTAAGCAATTTATTAAACATTTTCCGTTTTCGTTTTATCAACTTTTGTATTTCCTCATATATGGTCTTTTCGTTGTCCACTAGTACTTATGTCTTTGGAGAAATTTACTGGGTTACATTAATAATTTGAATGGTAGAAAATGTTTTCTCCATTTGGAGTAATAAATGAAAATAAATGAATTTTTATTTATTGGATGTCATAAAAATATTTACCTGATATTGCGTCCCCGCTGTAAACGGACCAGTTTTGCGATTTTTATTCGCTCACTAGCATGACAAACTCGATACTTGCAACGCCAGAAAAAAAATCTTGTTCACAATATGATGGAGAATGACAAATTTAATCCTCCATAAACATACCACGATTCCCTGCAAGTTTCTCGCTTTTTCATTTCAACTAAAGTGCCTAGATAGATAACAAGACTCTTAGATACACAACAGAACTTCATTAATTCGTCAGAGGTCGGAATGAGGGGATGGCTGGTAAATAAAATAGACGAATTAGCAAATACAGTGAAACCTGGTAAGTTACCACCTTGGTATATTGACCACTTGGTTAAAGTGACCATACCATTTTCATATAGTAACCACTGCTATTTTCATAAAGTAACCAGTTCTCACGGACCCAAGGGTGATCACTTTAACCAGGTCTCACTGTATATGGATACGTTTCTAATTGTTTTCAAGTGCAGTATGCACATAAAACTACTTATTAATACACAAAAATCGCACAAAGAATTGTTACACAAAAACATTATTATTATAAAAATTATAACATAATTACACAAAAATGATAATACAATAAGATTTCACAAAGGATCATTTTTTCATCACATGAATTACTCTTACTAGCGTAGTTCTCAAAAATTTTCGCTATTATTTTTCATATCAATAATCTTTGTATTGCCAATGCTGTAAAGTTTTGAAAAGTTTGGTTGCACGTGATGAATTCTGAAATTGCTGGCATCTCCAACGTAGTATGTTTGCGTTTCTGAGACATTTTTACACAGACGAAAAGCTCAATATCACTTTCAACTTCTCTTCATAAATAAAAGATACAAGCGTGTGGTCGTGAAAAAGCGCAAAAGCCACATGTGGGGGATGATTGTGATTGACTGACCAAAGCAGCACAAACTTAAATGTGTGTCCAACAGGAGATGACGGAAAAGCGAATGAGACAAAATAAAGGGGTGACGTCTTAGCGGGATTCTACTATACATCAAGATAACTTATAGAGGATCATTATTTTCAACAGATGTTCGGTGGAGGACATAAAAGAGAGAACATTTTCAGCGGAATGAATGTGGTGATGTGGCAACGCTGCCAGTGAGTCATGCAGAGACGCACTTGGTCACGATGCAGGAGCGTGATGTTTGTTAATATATTTGCATTTTATTTCGAAGACTCGGAAAATGCATGTGTTCTGTGAAAGGATCTTGTCCCAGAGATAAAAGGCTTTCGAGGCACAAGTCCCAGATTTTGAAAATCATTGTATACTTGAGGATTTTTATGGACGTAAGTTCCTTCTTTGTAAAATTCAAGGTAAAATAGAAGGTATATAAAATAGGTATATATATTAGCTATCCATCAAGTATTACACTGTTTTTTGCCAATCCTACTTGTTGGAAAAAATGCTAGAACAAGCCTAAAACCAATAGCCAAGGTAAAGGAAGATATATTGCAGTTTCTGTTGGTCTAAAGGCCCCAAGCACATCATAGTAGAAGTCAGATTTGGCCTGATACCACTAAATTTAGACAGAAAACCTGTGATGGTGGTAGCCCGAGATATTGTACCGCAACAACGACATGTTTACGAAAAAATATATTTTTTAAATGAATACTACTTTAATTTCTTAATGGGTTTTTTTCCATTTAGTTTGATATCAAGAAACATCCCATTATATTTGAAATGAATGTCAATATTTTATGTACTAGAAATATTAATTATTATATATATATATTATTATTATTATATATATATATATATTAATATATATATATATATATATTTATAATATATATAATATAATTTATAATATAATAATAATAATATATATATATAAATATATATAATATAACATATAATATATTAAATATATATATATATAATATATATATATATATATATATATATATATATATATATATATATATATATATATATAATATATATATATATATATATATAATATATATATATACATATATATATATATATATATATATATATATATATATATATATATATATATATATATATATATATATATATATATATATATATATATATATATATATATATATATATTATTATTATTATTTGCTTTTAATCAATTGAATTGCTTTGAATTATTTTTTGCTTTTAGCTTTTTAATCAATTCAACAAATATTGTAGCAATTTTTCAGATTTTATATTATATATATATATATATATATATTAATGTCATATAAAAGATACGAATATAAGATTTAAAATTTAAAATTAACGAGACAAGTAGGCGCAATGCTGCTCTAAATTGTCTAGTATAATAAAAGAGAAAAATTCTACAAAGAAATCACAAAAAAGGGGGTGGGGTGGTGGAGAAAAGCCAACAGGGAAATTTGAAAAGGCCTAGGGGGGTGGTGACCCCTAGTTCCCCGGTTAAAAGTCGACTTTTATTCCAAAGGAAACACTCCCGGAGCCGAAAAATACCTGAGGCCAATCTCCGTACAAACGTCAAAGCAAAAGACGCACAAAACAGTCCGAACAAGGAACAAATGGACTCCATTACGAAGCTGTAAAAGCAAGGATATACATACAAAGTCAGAATCCAGAGTGACAACACACAAGAAAAGTAAAACGTCCAACTGAAATCCCTCAGTCAAAAGAGAGAAGGGAGTAGAGTGTATAGGACTAACACCATCGTTGCCATTTATAACCCAAAACTAAACGTTTGCCAAAATCATTTTCAAATGCGTTGACTGTTTTATTATGATAGGTATTATAAATATGTCTTAGGAATCCAAGGGAATAGTCTTGTTTTATAGCCTCCTTGATAAATATAACATCACTTTTTATACGGTCTTTTTTATAAGTATGCAAGCGGGCGTTCCGTATAAAGTGATTCATTACGATATTACGAAAAACTTTCTGACTTAAATTAGACCTCCAATTGATAATATAATTCACTTTAATCTTGAAATGTCGTCTTTTATCATAAAGTATCGTATACAAGGGTTCATCTTCAGCGAAGTGAATGATAATATCCAAGTAATTAATTTCATCGGCAGAATCTGCAGGAGTTTCGATTAAATCCAATTGTGCAGGGTAAAAGTCGAAGTTAAATTTAATATTGGTTTTCTGATGTGCCACAAGTATATCATCCACAAAACGGAAATACGGCAATTCGTTTAATATATGTGTGCCTTTTTCATAGTGATGGAGGTATAGATCTGCCATCATCGAGGAGCAGCCTCCCCCCATAGGTATACCTTTTACTTGCCTATAATAATTCATACCATTGAATAAGACGTTTTCAAAAAGCACAATATCCAAGATAGCCTTGAATTTGTGTAAAGCTATGTATTTATGTAGGTGATATTGGCTATGGATTTCTATCATAATATCATATAGATCTTTCAGATCTATGTTATTAAAGAGATCTTTAAAGTCATAAGACTTGTAAATCAGGTTTGTGGGATGTTTGTTCAAATACTTTATTATATCACCACTATTTTTAATCATTACTGAACCACCTTGCATAATTTGAGTCATAATAGGTTTTAAAAGTGTAATAAGTTTCGTATTTGCTGTAGTAGTATAAGCTTTATAGGCTACCGTTACTGGTCGAAACTTTACAGGTGTTTTGTGTAGTTTTGGTATCAAGACCAAGTACGGATATCGAATATGATTGATGTTGATACCTATGCGTTTATGTAAAGCCCTTATTTTATTTTCGATTTCCCTTCGTTTTGATTTCAACAAAACATACATGTCTTCGTTATTGTAACTGATATGGAGTTGATCGATGTAATATTTCATACAAGTAAAGGTAAAATTCGATGTAACCTTATCGGTATACGTTATTGCGAATATTTTCCATACATTTTCCAGGATGCGTCTATTCATTGTGTGACGTTCATCTTGTCCACAAGAATGATGATAATAAAAATAAAAATTCTCCATAATGTGATCGCGCCATTCATTAAAAGATGATAAAGGCATGCTGTATCGCACTGCCATTTTATATATGAAATCACTCAATTCATGACAAAATTTCATGTCTATACCTTTAAAATCCTGCATACGAAATTTCGTTCCCAATTTCAATGCATCCTTAAGGTCATTATTGGTTCCTTATTAACAGGTTTTGGGCACACTATAGTGTTAAACATTATGAAGATACAAGGCAAAATCAATCTGACAATAAAACCAATAAATATGCTATATTTCTGGATTTGATTAAATTACGAGCATCACGATTTAACATTAATTTTAGTTATGAAGAGAAAAAACCTGTTAATAAGGAATTCTTTATTACAACCTTTAGTAATAAGACTTTTGATGATATACCTTTTAATCGAATATTTGAGGGTCAGGCTCATTGTTTTCCCATTTCTAATACGAAGATCACTATCACTCATCGATATGTTGTTCCTTTAGGACGTAAAGTTTTTAACTATAATCATATTGGTAAAAATCTGAACCTTTACGATAATCCGACCTGTCAATGTGCTTCTAGCCTCTTTGTTGATCACGATCACGGTCATATTATAACTGGTAATTTGGACATAATCACCAATAATGACCTTAAGGATGCATTGAAATTGGGAACGAAATTTCGTATGCAGGATTTTAAAGGTATAGACATGAAATTTTGTCATGAATTGAGTGATTTCATATATAAAATGGCAGTGCGATACAGCATGCCTTTATCATCTTTTAATGAATGGCGCGATCACATTATGGAGAATTTTTATTTTTATTATCATCATTCTTGTGGACAAGATGAACGTCACACAATGAATAGACGCATCCTGGAAAATGTATGGAAAATATTCGCAATAACGTATACCGATAAGGTTACATCGAATTTTACCTTTACTTGTATGAAATATTACATCGATCAACTCCATATCAGTTACAATAACGAAGACATGTATGTTTTGTTGAAATCAAAACGAAGGGAAATCGAAAATAAAATAAGGGCTTTACATAAACGCATAGGTATCAACATCAATCATATTCGATATCCGTACTTGGTCTTGATACCAAAACTACACAAAACACCTGTAAAGTTTCGACCAGTAACGGTAGCCTATAAAGCTTATACTACTACAGCAAATACGAAACTTATTACACTTTTAAAACCTATTATGACTCAA
The DNA here is from genome assembly GCA_951213105.1 of Amaurobius ferox. Taxonomy (NCBI): domain Eukaryota; kingdom Metazoa; phylum Arthropoda; class Arachnida; order Araneae; family Amaurobiidae; genus Amaurobius; species Amaurobius ferox. The sequence continues at coordinate 58,673,461 of OX578135.1, read as the reverse complement.
ATTATGCAAGGTGGTTCAGTAATGATTAAAAATAGTGGTGATATAATAAAGTATTTGAACAAACATCCCACAAACCTGATTTACAAGTCTTATGACTTTAAAGATCTCTTTAATAACATAGATCTGAAAGATCTATATGATATTATGATAGAAATCCATAGCCAATATCACCTACATAAATACATAGCTTTACACAAATTCAAGGCTATCTTGGATATTGTGCTTTTTGAAAACGTCTTATTCAATGGTATGAATTATTATAGGCAAGTAAAAGGTATACCTATGGGGGGAGGCTGCTCCTCGATGATGGCAGATCTATACCTCCATCACTATGAAAAAGGCACACATATATTAAACGAATTGCCGTATTTCCGTTTTGTGGATGATATACTTGTGGCACATCAGAAAACCAATATTAAATTTAACTTCGACTTTTACCCTGCACAATTGGATTTAATCGAAACTCCTGCAGATTCTGCCGATGAAATTAATTACTTGGATATTATCATTCACTTCGCTGAAGATGAACCCTTGTATACGATACTTTATGATAAAAGACGACATTTCAAGATTAAAGTGAATTATATTATCAATTGGAGGTCTAATTTAAGTCAGAAAGTTTTTCGTAATATCGTAATGAATCACTTTATACGGAACGCCCGCTTGCATACTTATAAAAAAGACCGTATAAAAAGTGATGTTATATTTATCAAGGAGGCTATAAAACAAGACTATTCCCTTGGATTCCTAAGACATATTTATAATACCTATCATAATAAAACAGTCAACGCATTTGAAAATGATTTTGGCAAACGTTTAGTTTTGGGTTATAAATGGCAACGATGGTGTTAGTCCTATACACTCTACTCCCTTCTCTCTTTTGACTGAGGGATTTCAGTTGGACGTTTTACTTTTCTTGTGTGTTGTCACTCTGGATTCTGACTTTGTATGTATATCCTTGCTTTTACAGCTTCGTAATGGAGTCCATTTGTTCCTTGTTCGGACTGTTTTGTGCGTCTTTTGCTTTGACGTTTGTACGGAGATTGGCCTCAGGTATTTTTCGGCTCCGGGAGTGTTTCCTTTGGAATAAAAGTCGACTTTTAACCGGGGAACTAGGGGTCACCACCCCCCTAGGCCTTTTCAAATTTCCCTGTTGGCTTTTCTCCACCCCCCCCCTTTTTTGTGATTTCTTTGTAGAATTTTTCTCTATATATATATATATATATATATATATTTGTAATTTTTTTGTCTTTTTAACCGCCATTTTTTCAGTTACTTTCCATTTTAGAGATTAAGGAACTAGTGGGTTTTGTTAATTGGCCTCTAATAGATTTTTAAATTACGCAACGTGTTTATTTTTGCTATTCGATAACTTTATATTCTTCTAAATTAACACTAGAACGACGGAAGCGGTCATTTTGATCGCATAACTACTTTAAGAAATGATTCCTCCAAAACTGCAAATACCAGTCTATTGAAATTTTATGACTTTTCTTATTTTCTTAAAGTTACTGAAAGCACAGAAAAAATTATTTTAGATTTTATAATAAGAGAACACATCAACAATCTTCCTAGAATGGTATGCTGTATTTTTTCTATGGCTGTCAAATTGACAGCTTCCCGTCGTTCTAGGTAGTTCAAAATATCCGTCGCTCTAGTGTTAACTTGTAATCGTGTTTACACGTGCTGGGCTCTCCTAGGTGGCGCAATCATTTGAATCTGTTAAGTAAATTGAAATGTTTTTAGCAGGCATGCGAAATGCGAAGATTTCTCAAGAAACAATGTATGAAAATGAATGCTGTAGGGTGGGGAAGTCCAGTAGTTAGTGCACGAGAATTGCACTTGGACGACCCGAGTTCGATTCCAGGCTCTGCCCAAACTATCCCCGTGTTCACGCGGAGTACGGACGCGCTACCTATGTGGGTCCGTCAGTCCTTCCTAGAGGTTGGTGGTAGGGGAAGGAGGACACGTTCTCTGGGGATGCTGCTCCCTCTGGGTTCCGGTCTAAATTGTGTGGCACTTCCCGGCCGTCCAAACATATACTTTAGGTCGGATGGTCTGGGTAGAAGAAGAAGAAGAAATAAATGTTGTAGGTGGCTGCAGCCTCACCGTCGTTGTAGTGATGGGGATTGTCTATTTAGTCCCGGTGCGGTTGGGTGGTTCCTATCCTGCTGGGTGGGAGTTTTAACCGTCTACGACGGCGTTCCTTGCAGGAGTTGATGGTACTTGGTCCCGCTTGTCTGAGCGCGGGTCTTCTGTTCCCTTTGTGCTCATGGAGGTGTGCCTGTTGTGTGACGGAGTCGGCGGCTTTCTCTGTCTGGTTCGGTGGGGTGGCCTGTTGCCCTCCCATCACATTCGAGAGTTCTTTTTCCAGGCCGCACATTTATCTGCTCAAAATCACAAGGGAACCTGTACGGTTTAGGAATGGATGCTGTTATTTGCATTGAAGTGCGAGAAATGTCCTCGATATGCGGCTTCTGTAAGTATAAATATTTACGTAGTTCCACCCCGGAAAAGAACAGTGCTGTAAAAGTCCAAAAGTCGAAGCTGTTCGGTGATCAAAAAGTTTCGAATTATTTCCAGATTATTTGGATTTTCAATTCGATAAGAGAAATAAAGAAGAAAATAATATTTAGATTAAGATAAATAATTTATTTACTTTCGAATACTATGTACTTCATTATTGAAATACGTAATTAAAACAAAAATTTTATTAGAAAAAGAAAGCACATTGAAAAATTGACAGAAAAGGAAGCAAAGAAATTATTTCCAAATACATATGCTGTTGCTACTAATCCTACTTTTCTGGATAATAGCAAGCTCAATATCAATGGCCAAGGTAAAGGGAGAGATTGCAGCTTTTGTTCACCAAAAGATCTCAGGCACATCATGGTCTGACCATTCTTCACCTGACTCACAATTTTTTGGATGGACTTTTGAACTTTGGAATTTATCGTGCTCAAACTCCGCTTAGACATGATAACTTTCGTGTGACGTGTAGAATTGGAATTTTTTTATAAAATATAAATTTATAATGTAAATGTGTGCGATTAATATAAATGCGATGTGGGCGATTTAAGGCAGTCCAAATTTTCAAGTTGCCCAGACTTCTGGGTCCATATTTTCGGATTTTTTATTTATTGTGAATATAATAATATAATAATTTATTGTGAATATAATTTTTATTTATCTTGAAAATATAATTTATAGGAGTTTCTAATGGATGTTACATGTTTTGGGCAATCCTGTTCCAGAACGTTCTTGAAGCGCGATGTTTGTTATGTGCGTATTAGAGTGAGAATAAGAAAGGTGGTCGGAGTGAAAAATATTCGAAAGATAAAAGAGGGCGAAAGAGTGAAATAGCTATGCCGAAAGAGAGAGGGGGGGAGGAGAAAAAGGGGGAAGTAGCTGAAAAAATAGTGGGAAAGAAGAGAAGGAGAACAGTGAGAATAAAATAAGATAACAAAAAAGAAAGTTGGAAAGAAAGAGAGATAAATAGAAGGAGGTAGATAAAGGGAGAGAAAGAGGCAAATAGAGAGAATAAAATAAGAAGAGATAAAAAGAGAGATAGTGAGAAGGAAGGGGAGAAAAAGAGAAAGGGAGAGAAAGAATGTGAAAGGGAGAAAAAGAGGAAGAAAGCAAGAAGGAAAGGAAAGAGATAACCACAAAAAGGAGGATGGAGAAAAGGAAAGAGAAAACCAGAAAAAGAGAAGGAATGAAAATAAGGAAAGAAAGTGAAATAGAGTCTGTAAGCACGATATATGAGAAAGAAATTAAGGGACGGCAATTAATTTTTAATTAATGTTACTATCTTTGAATATTGAAAGCTTATTGATTTCGATGAGATCGAACTATGGACAGAGCCATATTGTTTTTAATGTTCTTATAAATAATCATAACTGTGAATTATGTGAAAAAATAACAATAATTTTATATATATAACAGTTCATTAGGAAACAAATTGCATTTTTGTAACAACGCTGGTAGAAAGTGTTCTTATTACGTATTAAAATGGAAATTCACATAAAATTTTGATGAAAATGTTTCATGAAAAATTCAGATAAAATTTTGAAATTTGAATGTGTGGTATTGTGTGCAAACTTGTATTTGATGTGTCACCAATCTGGTAACGCCATCCTGATGCAGCTAATACGCACCGTTAGTAAAAAGACGCGTTTTGTAGTAGTGTTTGTTGCATGTAGGACCCCCAACAAATTAGTCAAATCACACCTTTAGGGCGGGATTAATTGAATGTCAATGATATTTTTATTTAGATTTTGCAAAGAAATGAATAATATGTGTCAGTCTTTATTCTCCAAAGACGATGCTTTCTATGGTCAGCCGGTTTTTCTCCCTAGCTTCAGAGATGGGGTGACCGAATTCGAAAAGAAGCATAACAAAAATCAATAAAGTTTGACCAAGCGTACTCGCACGATGGTTACAATCCGAGAAATTTATATAAATCAAGACATTGCATTTTGACGACACGGCAGACTTTTTTAACAATATATATTAACAATTTTATAGAAATAAATGAAAACTTATACACATGTTAAAATGGCCCAAGAGGACACCCCGACAATGGGTGTTGAGCTGAATTGTCTAATTCAGACGTTTAAGCAAATGTTAGCGGAGATATGGGGGTCATGATGAAAACCCTCGAAGAATTGAAAAATATCGACCGTCACCGTTGTTTCCCCGCAGAGAAATCATCTCGAACAACAGAGTCAGTTGTATATATCCTCCCTCAAGTTTTTTGGTCCCTGGAGGTAGATTCTTTTTGGAAACTGAAAACTTGGGCTCTAAGCCCCCCTGGTGTCACTTAACGTGCCTTAAGGCCCCTTTCTGATATATTTAGCTTCGCAAAAAGCAATTATCTGAGCGTTAAGCCCTCATGTTGACATATTAACGATTCAACCTCCGTGTAGATCTGTGAGGGTTCTTGATCGTTGTGGGGTCTTTTCCCCGAATTCCTACCTCAGATGGAGCGTGAGGTCGTTGGCATGCTGAGTTGTGAGGATATTTTCCCAGCAGATGGATGGACAACAAGTGAAAATTGCCAAATTTCGGTCTGCGTCTTGTTAATTGAATATAAGTAAAACTGTGTCATAGGAATTGCAACTGGATGTGAATGAATGAAAATAAATGATTTCTTAATTTAGTAGAAGGAAATTTATCACATTATGCAGCAAAAATCATGTTTTGACCACACAGGATATTTATTTTTCGTCAGGGAATTTTATTTCTTTTATGATGAACATTTCATTAGAAAAACTCTTTAATTCAGATATAAAACCTAAATAAATACAAACGAATTTTTTCTCTTTTATAAAATTTATTTCAGTAAAATAAACACATTTTCTGTTTTATATCTTGGCTTTTGCTGCCTATAATTATTATATTACGCTAAACTTTTCATAAGCAAACTCACGAATTCCAAAAATACATCTAAATCACATATTCACATCATAATTGATATGCTAGTCGTTCTCTACTTTTAAACTTATTTAATTAATGTTGAACATACTGGCTATTATTTCCGGAAAAAAGTGAACTATCTATTATTGGAATTGAAACCGTTGCTAGAAAACGAAACATTTATTAGATCACAAAATAGACTCCCCAATCTATTTTCGTCCAATTAATGTCAAATAGAAAATGGCAGAAACATCTGCTTGGATTAATAATTAACTTATTTAGAAACATCAAAAGATGTGGAATTAACTGGAGTTTTGAGGTCTTAACAGTATATTATGTTTGACAGAAAGAGCAGTTAATAGTAAAATAATTTATTATATAGAGAATATTTCATTTTGATGAAAATAGTTTTCAGTGACACGGTATTAAAAGAAATTAAATTCGAGGCTTCACTCGATTTTCTCATACGATCATATTCTGTATTGCTTAGGCTTGATTGTATTATAATCCGTATCAAAATACAAGTAAAATGTTCTTTTTTTTAATCAGATTTTAATTTCAAGTTAGTCTTTATAAATATTATGTAAAAATTCTTTAAACGTTTTTTAACTAGTTGGCAATAATTAAATGATGCCACAGAAAAGTATGTGATTCTTTTCTAGGCCTATCACAAGCCTGATTTTTATTGCAGATTTAAAGATCTTTTTAAAAATCAGGCAAAATTTTTTCATGTCGACAACTCTGGCTGGTCCTTTGTTCCTTTCATAAAAATCGGAATGGCTTTTGAGCATTTCAATGCCTTTGGAAAAATACTTTGCTCTAAGGCAATATTTATTATATTTGCTTATAAAGGAACAAATATTATATTTGCTATAGAATTTGAAAGCATATTGATCATATCGTATACACTGAGAAATATACGATAATTGTGATATATCGACAAATTTCGGATTGATCATTTGCTCCTTTCTTAAAAATTGGAATGACCTTTGAGAATTTCAATGCAGTTGGAAAAACAACTGCGTCTGAGGCAATGTTTACTATACTAGCTAAATAATACAGATATAATAGCTGCCACAGATTTTTAAAACAGACTGATCATCTTGTATGAATTAGAATAATTAGAATTTTGATTCCGAATTATGATGTATATCGCATTTGGCGTTACAGGATTCAAAATATAACCGCAATAATGCAACTAATATTTATTAAATTTGCAAGTGCGATGTGGTGTTTTATAGATCGGGTTCGTTCATTTGCGCGATTTGAAAAAAAAAATTCTCAAGGCTTGTGACTAGACTTATTTTAGGAAACTTAAAGATGCGATGCAGTTTTTTGTTTGACAGATTTAGTTGTTGATGGCAATCAGCAAAAAATGAGTAAGCTATAATTCACAAATGCTGCATATTGTTCAAAGATAACGCTTTGAAAAGTACTGAAATTTTCAGATGTGATGAGGATTTATGTTCTACACTTAAGTTCATGACTGAATATGAGGGGATAAAAGTTGTATAAGCTGTGAACAAAAAATTCTGTCCCCGATTCCATGCGAGTCAAACCTTTACCAAGTTACCGCTAAAATATAAAGTATTTAAAATTCTTTACTTGTGTATATTTGTGCTTAAACTGGACTATGACTTTTTCGCCTTTCTTGTATTTATAATTTTGTAATTTTTCAATCTGTTTCTGGTGATTTTGTGTGGATGTATTAAAAGTGTTTAGTAGTGATGCCAATTTTGTAATATGCAATTTCAACTTGCCGGTAGTGGATAGTATTTAAGCATGTTGGCATGATTCTTTATTTAACGCCACTGAGGAAGGGTATGATGATACCCGAAAGCGCCCAGTCTTTTAAATTATATGTATGTCTGATGGATGCTTTATTAAAATGACGTTTAAAATCTGATGATTTGTCATTCATTTATTATTTAAATCGTTTTGAAGATACAACGTGTTGCCGCCCTTAGTATCTTTCTGTACACTTTATCTCTTTACATTAAACTATGTAAGGAAAGGAAAAAATCTTATGTGGGCAGCACATGACTTTCCTTGCAGACTCATATTCACGGTCTCTTTATTTTAATTCAATTTAATTCACTTTTAATTCAATTTTCGTTCTCATTTGGTAACTGGACTTATTTTAAAAGATGGCGTAGTGAAAATACGAAAAAACTAAAATATCTCGAGAACGGCTAGTCCTAGTGTAATGGAGTGGATCTTATTCTTTTCTTCATTAAGAATTACGTATAAAACAAGCAATTAATGGATATATTTAAGCATACGGAGTTTTTTATTTAAGAATTTGACGATTTTTGCAGGCCATTTTGAAAGAAAAGGCAGGTTATTTTTTTCCGAATCGTACCAAAATCTAATCAACACCAGAGTAACCCACAAGAGACTATCTAACGAATTTTGTAAAATTCGGTCCATTAGTTTTTCAGCTAGAGTGGATACAAGCTTTTGCGGGCCATTTCGTAAAAAAAAAGGCGGGTTCTTTTATCCCGAATCGTACCTAAAACTAATCAGCACCAGATTTGCCCACAAGTGACTTACCTACCAGATTTTATGAAATTCGGTCCATTAGTTTTTCAGTTAGAGTGGATACATACATTGCACAGCCACACAGACAGACACACAGATGTCACGCTAAAAATAGTTTTTTCGAATCTTAGAGGTTTCGAAACATGTAGATCCGTCGAAAACACGATTTGCGATTTTCGACATGATTCCAATACTTTCCCTATACGTTACCATGTATTGCAGAGAAAGTAAAAATGCCGTTGTATATGGTGAAAAGTTTTTTATCGTACTGGAATTTCTTCCTGCAATGTAAGTTCTAATATATCTTATGCAGTAATAAGTATTTAAATATGTATTCAATTTCATTAGTTTTAAAGGATAGTTGGTAAAATTGTCATTTATTTTTGCAATGTGAACTTAAATGTAATGGATGTATTTTAGAGTAAAAGAAAGATGTGGATGCATGAAACATCTAGTAACCAAGCGTAGTGAAAATAAACAGAACAGCTTAGGATACAAAATATATACACAGACAGAAAGAACACTTTTATAAGAATTGTCTAACATGCTTTTGTCTTCACAGATTCTTCAAAAGTCTCCCACTAACCTAGAACATTTGTACACGTAGTATTGACCACGGGATAGAATCTTACCGAGCCGAATTTTCGACCCTCAGGTAGAGAAAATATATTTTTTTATGATTCTTTACAGAAGCTTCAGATGCTCCATTGCTGACTTACAAGGCTGAATCTTTGTATATTCACAGTATAGAACACGAGAAAAAAACTAACAGAACCGATTTTTGATTTCTCCTCCAAAAGATGACAAAATCGGGATCGAAAAGTCTTTCTACACCCTACAGAATCTGTCGCTGACTTAGAAGGCTGAAACTTTTCAGTTTTATAGTATCGACCACTATGAAATAGAACATAGCCAGTTTTCGAATAAACGACTATTTTCGACGTTAAGCGCTACACCTCTATATAAATAAAATTGAAAATTTGTCAGTGCGTTTGTTTGTTTGTTTGTCTCATCATCATGAGCTGCTGCCGAATTTCATGAAATTTTTTTGGGTAGCCTTGGAATAGCATTACTTAAAATTTAGTTCCTGATTCGAGTTTCTAGGACTAGGGATGTGTAGATATTGATAAAAAACTAAATTTGCCATAGGAATAGCATTATGCGGACAAAATATTTTCCTCAAGCTTATATCATGTTGCTCAGCAACGTATTTAAATCAAGTGTGTTTATACGGAAGACAATTTTTATTAATTTTTTTCTGATTTAATTTTGGCATATATTGACCAACAAGCAGTATTCTACAAGCAGTAAATTACAAACAGTATTGATCAACAAGCAGTTATTCCTACGGAATGTATAAAGGAACTTGAGATTCTCAATTATGTACAATTCTTATAGCATTTAAAAAGAAATTGTTATTCAAAACATTATATTAGAATATTTAATTTAATTCCCCTAAAAAGAAGCATAAGAATCTTTGTTCTCGCTAGATAAAATTATTTTCACAGGCATATCTAAAGAATAAAACATCCTGACCCTGTTTGTAAACAAATAGAAAAATATGAAATTGAATCAATATACACCAAAATGAAAGCGCTAAGAAATTAGATCAATACATGCCCAAATGAAAACGCTAAAATGCTATTGGAAGATATACCCGTACTACTTTCTGTCTGCTTCAAAAATTGGCTAAGCATTATATATGAGTTTGCAAATTATTTGCTAAAATAAAATAGATGGCGTAAAATATTGTAAATATTTAAACCCGAAGGTCGTTATTGATATAATACCGTCAAAAATGTTATTCCGATAACATGTAATTTTATATAAGTTTCTTTAATATTTAAATCTGACAGGATATAATGAAAATCGTCTGCTATATTACATTAGATTTAATTCCGTTGCTAAGTAACATCATATATTCTTTATCAAAGAAATTTGCTGAAAAAATGTTGTCTGCTATTTCTATAGAAGATTTACATGGGACCAGGATGTTTTATTCTTTCGATCTGCTAATGAAGATAATTTTGTGTAACGAGAATATATATACTGTTTTTAGGAGAATTAAATTACATATTTTATGTGAATATTTTGAATAACAATGATAGTTAGAATGATACAGGAATTTGCACATATTTTAAATCATGAGCAGCGTCGGGCATATATGCTATTATCTATATAAATGAATTTTAAGTTGCATTTCTATTTATCTGTTTATTATCTCAGTAAGGGAGAACTCCCCTGTTTACATTTTGTTAGAATTATTATAAAAATTCAAAAAGAAAGACTCCCAATATTATAAGTTCACCACAAATTGTGAATTTTAAGTTTCATTATACATTGTATCTTCCGTACTAATAACTGGGTATGCTGCTAATGGTTAAATAAAATAAAACGTATTAAAATAAATTTGAAAATTAAGAGTGTAATCAAAGATTGCAGGTTTGCCTGTTTTTGAAAACGGTATATAGTATACGTATACAGGGTGTTCCACAAAAAGTGAACATTGGAACATTTTTTTTGTCCTTTGGTTGTAGACCTCTTCAGAACCAAATTTTTCTTTAGTTTGATTAATTGAAGTTTCGACCACATTTCTGAAATTTGAATTTTTTCGATAGAGGTGCTGTATAAAAAGTTAATGTTTTTAACATTTTACTAAAACATAGTACATCAAAAATTAAGCACACATCCACAACAGAAGGTCTTTATTTTACTTCCTATAAGACGTACAAGAGTTTAAAAGAAGGGGCAAAGCGCTTTCGAGCATAAGTACGCTCTTCATCAGTGGCTACACGGAAATAAAATTTGAATCGCTCATATATAGACCAGATATAGCGACAAAATTTGCATAAATACAATTTACAAAAGGATCTACGTTTAGACAAGGATAAACCGTAAACTATTTTTTTAGTGTTTCAAAAATTTCAACAACAAAAGAACAGCATATTAAATTACAATGTAATTACAGAAATCGAAAAAAGGGGAGGGGGGTGGTGGCAATCAAGCATAATCCCAAAGATGAAGACGTCAAAGATAACTTTGCAGAAACTTGAATTGCATGAAGTCGAGAATGAGTCGCCAAGCGTAACTCAAATTCATAACAGGGTCAAAATTACAAAAGGACTCACGGTAAATATAAATAAAAAGGGGTTCAAAAAGGAGAATATCACGAGGGTTATAACAACGCATCAAAAGGAAAGTCTTTTCAAAAAGAGGCTGATAATTATCTTTAACAACAAATTGAGCAAGAGCCGTAGAAAGTTTAATATCCCTGACATCCCGAGCATGTTCTGCTAAACGGATGCCAACGGTGCGTTTAGTACTTCCAATATAAAATTTAAAATTACCATCGGTGGACTATATTGGAAGTACTAAACGCACCGTTGGCATCCGTTTAGCAGAACATGCTCGGGATGTCAGGGATAGTAAACTTTCTACGGTTCTTGCTCAATTTGTTGTTAAAGTAGTAAATTCATTTCATTATACTATAAGGAAAGCCATGTGCTGCCCACATCAGATTTTTTATTACGTCATAGTAGTTTTCCTAAAATACGAAAAAAAGTATTAACAATACTTAGCAGAAATTATTCTGGGAATTATTTTGTTATTTAAGAAAAAAAAACACAGTTCTTTAAAACGTCTTTTAAAGAACAAAAAATGAATCTATTTTTTATTAAAGAAAAAATAAGTTACAGATGATAAAAAAAATTAGAGATTCTTCTCAATTCCTCCAATCTTAAAATTACTGAATAATTAAAGACTGTCATAACAACGTGCTGTCTTCTCAATAAAAGAATATTCTAAAGTATAAATTTTAATTCTCATTTCTGTCAAACGAAAAATAAGGTGATAAAAAGCTATGTTACGTGACAGTTTCTGAAAGTAAAATTGTATAACAGTTTTTAATTTCTTTTGCTTATTAGACAGCGTTATTAATTGATTTTCTTTCCTTTTCTAAATATTTTTATTTGACACTTTAAAGTATTTTTGCTGTAAAATTTATCGAATTTAAGATGACTGGAGTGACATATTCACTTAAATTTTCCTAGCAAATTTTTAGATATATAGAATAATATGCAATGCATAAAAGATAGTAAATGGATATAAAGATTATAATTGCATTAAAAGATAATAATTGCATTATGAGATAATAATTGAATATTTATACATGGAGTCATTCATAGGCAATATTTTATTTGAACCGAGAAATGTATTCAGTGATGCAGGGTTCCAAATAAGCAATTAATAAGCTCTTTTGATACGTCCAAAACAACTAGCTGCAATTCGCCATGCATGCACATAAACATCTGCTTTACCGATCATTGGCAGATCGAAACAAAAATATCTTATACGCTTTTTTATGCAATCAATGTCTTTAAATTAAAAAATCCGATATTCAGGAAGTTGATTGTTTAAAAGGGAGGGTCGCTGTGAATATATATTCTGACTCCTAGGTTGTATTTCGTCATGTTCATTCCGGTGCTTCTCGATTTTCTTTATATTGTTGCGGTTGATCGTAATTACACGTGGTGAGAGAAGAAGGGTTCTTGCTTCATGGTAATAATAGATTTCCTAATTTTTCTTATTTTCAACTTTTTATCTTTTGGTGCCTGTAGTCTAAGTTTGGGAATTTATATTAATGTACTATTCTATTGCTCAATCTGAAACAGGCATTTAATTGGGTTAATTAGAAATAAATACTCAGACCTGAAGGTGAATTTAATTCTGGTTAATCTTCGAATTTGGGCCGGTGTTGTTCTTTTCTAGTATCGGCATTATGGGCGTGGTTTTGCTTCTATGATGAAATTAATATTTCACGATTACTTGAATTGATTATTTTTATTATTACAATTTTCTGATATATATATATATATATTTGAAATATGTAATAATAAGAATTATGTAAAAATAAAAAAAAATAATGATATATATATATATATATATATACAGGATGTCCAATGCTATCGGTGCCCAATGGCTCAACCGTTAGTCACAAAGATGCACTCCCAATTGCAAAAATGTTTTAAATTTTAAAATCTATTTCTTAGAAACAGTTTAAATCAATAAATGCATTTCTGAAAGAAATGCGAAATTTAAATTTTTATACAGTCCCTCAGTCCAACCAATTATATTTAGGAAAATCATCTTCATACAATTTTATGCAAATAAAGAAAATCATTCATTTACGACCAAAATTGACTGATTTATAGCTGTTTAAAGTTGTTGCACGTTACGTGCTAAGAAATAGTCATTATGGTCCCAAATTGGTTGGTTGCCTGGAGAAATGTTCAATACGGTCCTGATTGGTTGGTTGCCTGAAACGGGACATTTTTATGCGTGGAAAAGCGACTTAAGTCATAAAGTTTAATGCTTTATAACTCGGCGAATTTTGGTCGTAAAAGGAATACTTTTTTAATTTTGCATGAAAATTGTATGAGGATGATTTTTCTAAATATAATTGGTAGGATCGGGGGACCGTATAAAAATTTATATTTCGTATTTCTTTCAAAAAATTATTTATTGATTTAAACTGTTTCTAAGGTAATAGATTTTAAAATTTAAAACATTTTTGCAATTGGAAGTATATCTCTGCGACTAACGGTTGAGGAAATAGCCATTGTGCACCGATATCACTGGACACCCTGTATATATATATATATATATATATATATATATATATATACAGGGTGGCCATAATTAAAGTAGAGGTGCTTAGAGCCCAATAGTGAGAAAACTGTTGGGCCAAACTCAACCAAATTTGCAGCAAATACTATTTAGACCACGAGGTTTTGATTTTTAAAAGAAAAATATAGTTTGGATTTTTGTCACCTGGGGCCAAAGTGGCGCTGTAAGGTCCATTTTTGGATTAAAATAGGCATAGGAAGTACAGAAAGTTCCATTAATGCTAAGAGGTATCGATCAATGCTGCTGAACTTTGTTATTCCGCACCTTCAAGAGCGTGGATGTCTTGAATCTATGATATTTATAAAGGATGGGGCACCCCCTCATATTGGATTGCGCGTACAGGAAGTACTACGACAGCATTTTACCAACAACCGAATAATTAGTCGAGCTTTTCCTATGAAGTGGCCAGCCCGTTTGCCTGATCCGGCCCCTTGTGACTTTTGGTTGTGGGGTCATGTAAAGCGTTTGGTATACCAAGGGAATGTGGATAATTTAGCCACTTTGAAGAAGAGACGTACTTTCAGAGAATGCACTCAGAAAAACTCAGAGAATGCACTTTTTGGAACATATGAAAGGAAAACATATTGAATCCACACATGTAAATGATGTCAATATAAAAATGAATGTCCTACGTATGTAAATGTAAGATGCAAATGTAAATATAAAATGTACTAAATACGTTTGAAATGTAAATGTGATGTCCTTTTCATAATGCATGTAAAATGTTAACTTTCTGTACTTCCTGTGCCTATTTTACTCAAAAAATGGACCTTACAGCGTCACTTTGGTCTGCGGTGGCAAAAATCTGAACTATTTTTTTCTTATAAAAATCAAAACCCCATGGCCTAAATAGTATTTACTGCAAATTTGGTTGAGTTTGGCTCAACAGTTTTCTCACTATCGGGCACTAAACACCTCTACTTTAACTATAGGCACTCTGTATACAGGGTGATTAAATAAAGATGGACGAAACTTTGCGAGGTGATATTACACACTAAGCTAAGCATTTTTCATTATAGTTTACTGGGTCGGAAATGAAAAGTAAATGCGCTAGAGGGCGCTCAACGGTGAAATCAATGAGGAGGCGAAGAAGGCCGTGTTCGCAAAAATTATTCAATTAAAACAATTACACAAACACTTGAAATGAAGACTGATAATTAACAATAAAACAATAACATTTATTTGGGATAATCCGTATATTAAGGAATCATCTACTAATAATATTTTGACATGCATATTTACACGAAGTTCATTATCCCAGAGATCATGATATTCATTTCATACAATACCCTCAAAATATGAATTCTAATTATCCGTTATCACATATGATTTCAATATAATAATAATTCCTAATATTATATTAATGCCGTGTAATATGCCATCTCCTCTTGTTTCAGGCTAACCTAAGTAGAGGGATCAGAGAGTGCTAAGAAACCTTCATGCAAGCATGCATATACAAAGGCCTATCTCCATCGGACCGTTGAGATCCAGGGCTCTCGTCGGTCGCCAAGACGTTTCGTCTTGGCGAAAGGGTCAGGTTCGCTCGTCTCTCTTTGCGGCCGCTCCTCATCAGCACTTTATTTCAAGTCCTCGATTTTAATTTTAAAACCTAGAACTCACTGCTCCCTCTTCAAGGTACCCTTGTTTACCATTGGCTAGCCAAATATTTAGAACACGCCTTTCGGCAATATTATTGGCTTGATTTTGTTATTGAAATTCTAGAAATAAAATATTTGTTTCGTTTGTGAAAATTCTCACGTTGACTTTCCAGCGGTCCACATGTTATCCTTTGACCGTCCGGGTCAGCCAACTTGCGCTCGGCCAGCATCCCCTTGAAATTCAAGACCGTCCGTTCTTTTTCTGATCCACTTCCGGTGCACGTGCGCTCCAGAGAAGGTTTTGTATATTGAATCTTTGTTTCAGGTACCATCTTCTTAAGTCCAACTTCCTCTTCCGAAACTGCAATATTACAATGTGACTGAAAATTCAATGTAACACGCACACCTACGATTCCAGAGAATATGATGTAACAATGTTCAGTCTTTGAATGAAGTTACATCGAAATACTATATATATTTACGCTACTACGTTTGAGTAGCATTTATATATAACCAACAGTTTCCAAGGTACTGACATTTGTTCAATTTTTCCTATTAATATAGTCCATTATTGCATGATGAACAGATCACGATAACATGATCTGTCTCGCAGACATTTACAAATGGATCACCCCATATGTGAATTAGCGCCGCATATTAGCTTTCCCAGACAGAGCCATTAGAGGCACAAAGCAATCTGGACTTAAGTGGACTGCTTCCGATAATGAAAGGATACGCAGTTCACATGAAATACAAGCGGTAATTCAATGGTTGACAAATAATGTAGCGTGCAATTTCAGAAATTTCTGCATGTCAATCCGATAATGAGAGATTCAAATTTTTTATAATTTGGTTTATGGAGGAAATGTAAATTTTAAATCCATTGGAATTGAACTATTCATAATTATTGTATTAAAGTACTTTTGATGGAGACATGAGATTCTTTTTTTCCCCCTCTATTTATTCGTAATTGGGTCATTCCGTGTCAAATCAACAAATGGGGGTTACATCATAGAAATGGATTTTGATCAAAAATTAAAATTAGCTTATATACGTGGGAAGAAAGCCAAAGCCAGAATTTCAATTTTTTAAAAAATGTAGAAGGGGACATTTTGCCCCTTGAAACGTCGTTCAAGGTCATATTTCTGTGAAAAATGATGTTCATTCTTTCTAAAATAAAACCACTTGTATTTGTCACAAATCAATATTTCAGATGCCATTTTAATGCTAAGATTTCAAGCTTTCATATAATATAAACTAATTGCAATATTTTTTTAATGAAACCCTTTCTAAGCACTTAAATTTGAAATTTTTGAAGTTTTTTTTCTCATGTTTAAGATTTTTTCAATTTAGCTAATGAAATTAAAACATGGATAAAATATGGTTGATTTAAAGCGTTGGAAGTGTTTTATAAGCACAAAAAATTTTAGCTTCTAATCCACTTTTTGCTTGGAATTTAGGGTTGCCGAACTTCCAAAATTTCAAAAATGATCACTTTTAACATCCCTGAAACCCCATGTGGGGCATAATTTAAAAATCTAAAAACTGATATTATAAAACAACAAATCTATGTAGATAATCAAGTGAATGGGGCTTTTTTGTATATTTTATCCTTTATATTTTTAAAATTGAATAAAAATAGTGTCATTTTCAGCATATGAAATTTTTTTAAAACAAGAGATTACTTATTTGTATTTAAATGCCTAACCAAAAATGTGTTGTTTTACCTGTCTATTTGTTCCTTTCTTATTATTAACATTAATTTAAATGTAATTTCATAAATTTTTTCTGTAAATGTCATTGTTGAGTGTTTTGCATCTGATAGCATTTAATTAAAAAATGAAAGTTCCTGAGCATTTAGAACATTCACTAAGTATGCAACTTTCATCTTCTGTTGAGCAAACGATCATTTTTAGCAATAAAGTAATATCTCAGCCTTTATATTTATTGCTAAAACCATTAGTTTTATATTGGATGATAGCTGCATACATATACACTGTGAGTACCACTAGCATCAGTTAAGATACACCATTTGGGTCATAGCTGCATGCATATACACTGTGAATACCACTAGCACCAGTTAAGATACACCATTTAGGTCACAGCTCTGCAAATTGCGAAAAGCCTATCTTGTAATTTCGAAGGTTTAAATTCAGTATACAATCCTTTTAAGATTTCTTAAAAGCAAGCATTTTTGCTTTAATTCTAGTATTCCTATAGTAGATTCTACAGATAAATACTTTTTCTTCCCTGAAAAACAACAGCTGATTTCATTACATGTAAAGAATGTGCAAACTGTTTCCTTCACTTTCAAATCAAGAGTCCTACCTTTTTTTAATTGAGGAAAGAACCATATTTTTGAGGTCTTTAGTTCTGCGAACTAGATACTGGCTAGCTCCAAACTCTTTTATAATTGTTTTAGTAGTCCAACTTTGAGGCATAAGACTTAAATTTTTAATTTCTTCTGGTACTGAATATATATATTATTCCTTTAATTTTGTGATTAAATTAGTGCAATCTTCACACTGTGAGCTAGATGTGACGAGTTTTGCTGACTGTTCGGAAGGAAGTTCAACATCTAAACTTTTTGCCAACTAAGTTTAACAGCTTTTCTTTAGTCAAGTTAACATATCGTTTTGAGTTTTCTCTTTCCATGTGATTCTTTTGGTGTTGACTTAGGTTTTTTAATTGGTGAGACACCTAATACATTACCTGCTATGTTGACTGTTTCAATGGCTATTTCACTAGTCTGACATTCATCGGAACTACTCTTTTCGGAATTTTCAGTGGTTGACCTTTACTTGAGTATAAAGATTTACCAGCTATAAGATCAAGCAAGTTTGTAGCTTTTTGTTGTTCTATAAAGGAATTGTTCTCAGGCCTTTACTTACTCGAGCTTTATGAGATGAAAATGGATCGCAGCAAGAACAATCTATTTAAGAATCAAAATATAAAATTTATCTGATAAAATATGAAGCAGCATTTCCAATGGTAGACATCATTTCCAATAGAAATGTAACTAGACTGCTGCTCAGCTCAATGTTTCACATCAAACTGATCTAACTCTCACACTTATAAATCTAAGCCAATGCCCAGTGATTCCAAAATCAGAATTGATCTCTGACCTATTTCTCCCTCATTTGCAACCCAGTAGGGTACCTTGTCCAGAACAAAGGCTGCTGGGGAAGAATCAGAGCATATCTGAGAAAGATGTTTTCTAAAGCAATTAAAGAGAAAAATAATTGTTTTATTAAATTTCATATGTTTTCAGCATAATAGATGTTTTAAATTTATTTTCATAATATATAATTAGGTAAGAAACATGAACATTTATTTATTATTTTATTGGATTTTTTTTCTAAAGATAAAAAATGTGATGAAATAAATGTAATCTAATGAATGATTAATTTAAACATACGAATGTACAAGCAAAATTGCATTTTTTGTACAAACATTAAATATGAATAACTAGTTACCTATTATTTAAACTTTTTAATTCAGAAAATGTCACTTTTCTTTTGAATTTTATAAATAGAAAGGATGAAATATACAAAATTTGAAAATACATATGATCATCTGTATGTATTTGTGGCTTCTTTGAAACAGTTTTTATATTTTTAACTTCTGAACTGTTCTTCCTACTTGGGGGGGGGGCTTAAAATTGGTAATTTTCATATCAGTTGAAGATAATGCAAAGTTAGAACACTGAAAGAACTTTTTGCTTGATGTAACATTGTACAAATAATATTTTGATATGACTTTTTTTAACACAGACAACTTCTCTTCCACACCCAATCATAAACAAGAATATATGAAATCGGCTTTAAATTAATGTTAATGATAATAAAGAAAGAAATTCACAAGCAAAACAATATATTTTTAAATATACATTTAAGTATTAATATGTAATGTCCTGTTTTGAAAATTTCCCATCTGTTGAAAATGTCACTTTTCTTTTCAATTTTAAAAACAGAAAGGATAAAATATACAAAAAAAGACCTTTCACCTGACTATCTGTATGGAGTTGTTGTTTTATTGAACCAATTTTTAAATTTTTAATTATGCCCCACATGGAGTTTTGGGGGTGTTAAAATTGATCATTTCTGAAATTTTAGAAGTTTGGCAACCCTAAAATCTAAGTAAAAAGTGGAGTAGAGACTAAATTTTTTCCAAGCTAAGATTATGAGAGTAGGGTAAGATGTTGTGAAAATTTGAAGATTCAGATTAATTTCTTTTATTTATTTTAAGAGGCCTAAAAACTGCATTTTTTGCAAAATTGATGCTAAATTTCAACGCTGAATTTCAGCCCTTCAGATTGTAGTTAGCCAAACATTACAATGACATGAAATGTAGTCCACTTTAAGACCAGTAAAATAGTCTTTATCTCAAGTTTCTATCGCTTTTTAGTTCCAAGATATTTAAGTTTACGTGAGCATCAAAATTGGCCAAATTTATAGTCCGCCATGTTGGAAAAATGGCCGTACCTAAAAAACAAACAATAAGAAAAAATTTAAAAATTGTTTTTATCTATTGGAATATGTAGGAACATTTGTGTAAAATATAAAGAATTTAAAAATGGTCATGCAACCAAATATTCTTTTTTTTTGTTGATTTCACACGGAATTATAAAATCTATTTATAAAATATAGTAACATTTGTGCAAAATATAAAAAATTTTGAAAATGGTCATGCAACCAAATATTCTTTTTTTTTGTTGATTTCACACGGAATTATAAAATCCAATTATATCTTCGTCAAAATAAATTCCCTTCATTTACTTACAACAGGTCATATGTTAAAATATTTCATAGCATGATTATCATCTGATAATAGAAATGAAAGTACAGACATTAGTTCTGATAATTTTTTACTTTATTACTTACCATTGTACATATTTTACAATATTTCTCTGATAATTTAAATAATAAATATATATATGAATAATTCTGTTAATTTTACTTTAAATTCGCGAACAGAAATTTTTAAATTTCAATGAAATAGAAATATTTTATAAATAATTTATCCAAAAGAACCATTTAATGCCATGGTGTCCCAAAAATATTGACCTCGGCTTTTATTCTTTAAATATTGATCTTGGACATATATAATAAATTACAAAGTTGCGTAAAAAAAGGTACAGAATTTTATGAAATCGATTAAAATTTTCAAGGGAATTAAATTTTAAGAAATACAAAATTTAAATTTTTATATGGCCTCCGTACAAAACCATTTTAAATGAGTAAAATGTGCCCCATATAGTAATAAGGTGATGTACAAAATTGTAGCATTTTATCATAAAAAGTCCCAGAGATATGAAAAGACAAAAATGCTGACTTAAACCACTTTTCGATGCATCGACATGGGTTCTCAGAGGAGAAAAATCATGTCGGCATATCGCGTTTCAGGATTCATACACAAATTACGAAAGAAAACAATGATTACTTAAATAAATAATAATTTTGCTATTTATTGGTACAAATGTGTCTACACTGTGTAGAAATAATAACTTTACACAAAGATTACAAAGCTTGTTCAAAATGTTTTCCATCCATGCCAAAGCTCCATTAAAGGTAAGAGGCAGATATTATTTGCCTACGATGCATTTCTGCGTTGCATCATTTGCACTCTTGCTGTAAACATTTACATTTTAATTTGTGATTAATCCCTCATCAACTTTGTTTAAACGTATCTCGGAGACTTTTTCTGATAAAATGCTGAAATTTTGTACATCACCTTATTAGTGTATGGGGCACATTTTACTTATTGAAAATGATTTTGTACGGGGTCGTATAAAAATTCAAATTTTGTATGTTTTCAAATTTAATCCCCTGAAATTTTTTATCGATTTCATAAAATTCTGTACCTTCTTTTACGCAACTTTGTAATTTATTATATACGAGTATGTCTAAGATCAATATTTAAGGAATAAAAGCCGAGGTCAATGTTTTTGGGACACCCTGTATACGGGGTTAAACTGATATACTGCGGAGCTTCTTGATGCTGAGCATGATGGGAGGGGGAGGAGAGAAGGGGGAGGGTTGAGAGCTGTAGAGTGGCCCAATAGAAAAACATTATTTTCGAAAGTGAAAAAAAGTCTTTTAGTAAAATCATTTTTATCATAATAAGGTTTCAAAAACTCTTTTTTAAACGATATATATTGTGTGGAATTATTTATTAAATATATTTTAACATACAACATTTATTAAATAGATTTAAGTACACAATTATCTTAAGTATAGGTTCATTTTTGCATCTTATTACTTAAGATGCAAGAATGAATTTGAAATGGATGTAAAGTTATCTTTTTCAAGTTAAATATTATTTTAAAAGGACACGAACACATTTATTGCAAGGGGATAGAGCAAATTTACTATGCAACAGAGCAGATTTATCACTTCGTTTTCAGTTGTTTCCAAAACTCGCCAAAATCAATCCGTTTCTTAAGTTGTCGCAAAGGTTATATACAATAACGATAACCCCACTCCATGGAATAACGGTTGTTCCGCATATAACAATTGAGTTTTTGATTTTGCTGTGGAGAGGGTATATCCTCCTGTTCGTCGGTTGCTATGCGCTGGGCAACTCACGTTGCAACCTGTATCTGTTGCTGTTGGAAGCAGTGACGTATGTATCGTAAAAGCGTTGTTGGGGGTTTCACGAATTCGCTCTATGGTCTGGTACCTCGGTCACATTTTCTAGTAAAAAAAATACATCCTCTTTCACATCTCTACAAAGTAACTATTTAATTTCGGCAGCATATACAGGATTTCTCGCGAATTATTATTAGTTTCTGAGTAATACATCAAATTTTTGGAGAGTTATATAGAAATCGGAATACTAAAAAAATCACTTTCACCTTTTTGCCAGTGCCATCCGATCTAATAGACACAATCCTATTAATCAACTATAATGACGGACCGATACACCACCAGCAATATTAGTGATTAATGCTCAAAATATTTTTTCTTCGAAAACGTTGGGTAATAATCGAATGGTATTTTTATGATTTTTCAATAAATCAATGCTATTTAAGATAGGGTGACTCAAGTGTTGCTTATGATTAATATAGAGATATCCCAGTATTAACTGTCAAAAGTAAATTTAACAAGTAAACTGTATGTAGAAAAATGACAATTTAATGTGTTTGCTTTTCTGTAATAGAAATCCATGCATTACCGATATTATTTATATACACTATATTGTTACGAATATGTAAAAAGTTTCACTGTGCTTTGTCTATAATCAGATAACATATAGCAGAATTTTGTTTCTATTCAAGGCCTTTGCTCTATAGAAGGAGAAAACACCTTTACATGTAGCCATACGGGACAGGATGTCCAGATTTGGCAATTTATCATTAATTTGCCAACTTTTCGAATGTACTAGAATTTTCTGGAAATAACGAATATTCTGGGAGATACGAGCCCATTTTCGAAGTTTCTACCGGGAGTATATAAAACTCATTGCTTAGCTAGAGAGCAGCTGACAAGATAGAGCTATATGAATTGTTAGATACGTCAGCGTTTTAAGAATAATATCCACTATTTTGGGAATTACTTAAGCATTTAATTACTGTTTTGTCGTATATGACAGCTGTGTAGCGATCTTATAAGATAGTTATCGATCTATTAGCTGTATATTGTTAATGTTTACACTTATTAGTTTTTTTATACAAAAATGTTAGTTATCCAGAAACTTGGACTCATTCTTGCGTCCTGGGCGTACAACTACGATTTCAGAGGATGTGTCGTAATAAGATGTGTAGCTTAGAACGTTTAGTCCAGGAAAGTCCGATCCGGTCCACGTGTCGGATCTGGCTTTATTCCTCTTAGAAAGTTTCGAGCCAGGTCGGGCTGAGTTTAAAAAATATTTGGGAGGGAGAGGGCTGGACTAGGTTCATATTTTGACATGTTATAACTGAATGTTAAAGCAAAATACATAGCTGTTTATTTCATATATGTTTGTTACTGTAATTATTTATTTCTACAACGTGTAGATATAAATTTAATGAATGACATTTTCCATAATTCTGAATACACTACGAGTCTGTTTATGATTTTGGACGTATCTGAAAACATAGCAGTTCCCGTCGGGCTGAGGCTTAGCCTATACTTGTGGAGTTTCGGGCCGAATTCAGTTTCTGTCACTATCAGATCAAGTCGGTTAAAAGTGTGTAATTTTGGACTGTGAAAACCTCTACCATATATACAAGGACTTCATGTAAGGATAGCACGTTAATTTGAGACGTGTCCCGGATTCTTCACAGATTGGCTGTAAACCCATCGTTCCAATTTCAGAAATATTTCAATAAGGGTAATCCATCATCAAATGCAAATTTCGATTATGTGACAACTTCTATTAAAAAAAGGAACACATTTTTTCATCGTGTTTCTTAGAAAAAATTTTCAATTATAAAAAAACATTTCCTTAGCTCAATTCTTTATGCAAAGAAGTTCCATTGTCATGAGAACAAAATTGTCGAATATATCATTCATTAAAGTTTTCAAAGGGTAATTGGGGACTGTATAAAACTCTTGCTTAAAGATAGGAAAGTTTTTGAATAAAAATGTTATCTATTGAAATTCAATTTGAACATTCATTGTAATGCTGAAATTTATTACGAACCCTGAAATGCTTGTTTCCGACGGGTTTTTTGAGTGGGAAAAAGTGTTTAAGTCCTATAACTTAAAAAAGTTTTCATGGTAAATTTAGTATGTTCGGGAACGTATTTTTTCTTAAAAAGATCTTTACATAATAATTTTTTAATTGGGAATTCCTTTTTATATAGCTTTTACAAAAAGCAAAATTTTGACATTTTTACTGAAACGAATTACATGAACAAAATTGTCATAGCCTGACAGTCTATCTTATTTGTATTTCTGAAATTGTAACAAGGGATCTGAGACTAATCGCTCAAGAGTCATGTAATTTTTTGGAAATACTCATATATATATAAAAATATAAAATTGTAAATCCAATGGTTGAATGTATATATATATATATATATATATATATATATATATATATATATATATATATATATATATATATATATATATATATATATATAAGGTTGGATCAAAAAGTTCGGAGACTGCTGATATCTCCAATCCTGATTGGAGGAGAGGGAAACTATATTACCACTGTGGCGTAGAGGCACATGTGACACGAGATGTGAAAAAGCATTGCACCTGCTGCAGCAGGTGCAATGCTTTTGTCGGCGATTTCCCTCAAACTCTGACAGAATTTGATATTCGCACATTGTTCTTCAAACGTCATTTCCATTTTCGACGAAAGCGAACGACTACAGTTCACTGACACGCATTGTCTGGAAAAACTTCTTCCTTTTCACATCTCGCGTCACATGTGCCTCTATGCCACGATGGTAAAATAATTCCCTCTCCTCTAATCAGGGTTGGAGATATCAGCACAGTCTCCGAATTTTGTGATCCTACCCTTATATATATATATATATATATATATATATATATATATATATATATATATATATATATATATATATATATATATATATATATTATAATAGTTTGAAGGTTCAATGAAAGAAAAGTGAGAAGCTGTAACTCGAAAAACCTAACTCTCTAACAAGCTTACAAAATAAAAGTATAAATCTGCAAATGTACATTCAAATAGAAAATAAATATAAAAAACCAAATTTCGAATCATCAAGTTAAAGAAATCATCAAAAAGCAATGGTATGAAAACGATAAAAGAAAAACAAGTGATATCCAAGCGTTAATGCTATACACGTGGACAAGGGTTAAGCTTAAATCATGAATTTGTTCACTTCTCCCAAACTTTTCCTCAAGTCCAGGTATTTTGTTGAAGCAAACAAAAAATATATGTTTCTGAAGTAATAGATAGATTATATTTATAAACTATTTCTACTTGGACAATATACATAAAGAAGGAAAAATAAAAGAAAACATGAATACCTGGAAAATGCAAAAATGCACAGCATATGCCTGAACCAGTCGAACCCGGGAACACTGAATAAAGAGACCAGTGTTGCCATTCGCAAAGAAAAAAAATGATCTATTCTTGCTATTCATAAGAAATGAAAAACAGTAATGCGAAAAGATAAGAAAAAGTAATAATATACAAAAAGAGCTACAAAAGAGTGGGACTAATAATAGTAAGGCTGAAGTTGAAGAGGATGTAAAAATAAAAGTATTAATAATACAAGAGAAAGGAGATGTCTGGCTAATATAAGATACTATGAATAAAAGTCATGAAAATCCAGCAAATCTAAACTTTTTAACAATACCATTTACTAAATAAGAGGGATATTTATATAAATTGCTGGTAATTTTGAGATTATTTATATGCACAGCATGGAATTTTTTATCAGATAATCTATAAATTCTAAAATGCTGATTAAGTATAATATTTCTAAACAATTGAATCGAGTTGCAGGAATCAAATGGTAAGATTTTATTAATGTTAAAATTAAAAAAACTTTTTTATCATATAAATTAATAACAATTCTATTAGAAGGATCAATAAAATGAATTAAATCCAAAAAATTAATATTATTACTAATAGTAGCTTCATTAGGAATTAATTCCAAATTGTCTGGATAGAAATCTATATCTATGAGACAATTTTCAGTATGTACAAAGCAAATCAGATCATCAACATATCTGTAAAATGTATAATCTATTGAAGTAAAAGACTTTTCATAATGATAAAGGTGTAAATTAGCTAACATACTGCTACTGCAGCCACCCTGTGGAATTCCTGTGACTTGTAAGTATAATTTATTTCTTTAAAAAATATAGTTATTGAAAATAACAAAGTGAAGAAGTTTAGGAAAATTTATAAAATTTGTTTGAGTTGATAGATTAGTAATATAAGCATTATATAGAGCTAAAATTACATCATATAGATGAGAGATCTTAATATTATTAAAAATGTCTTTAAAATCAAAAGTTTGAAATCCTATTATTTTTCTAAGACAAGTTAATTTACTCTTTTATTCTTTACTATTATTTAGAATAAGGTAATTATTGCTAGACAGGCGTAAACTATTATTTATTAGATTTAAAGAATTTAGTGATAATTTACTCGCAGTAGTAGAGTACGGATTATGACCACTAGTTATAGTTCTAAATATAATAGGATTTTTATGAAATTTTGAAATAAACACTATATAAGGAAATTTAAGATATTTATATTTAATATTTAAATCACTATGCATATTGATAATTTTCAATTTGATACTATTAATGGAATGTAAATCAAATTTAAAAAGATTATTATTTTCTAAATAATCTAACAAAAATTGTATATAGAATTTTTTACAGATAATAGCATAATTATTAGAGGCTTTATCAACATAGGTGACAGAAAAAGATCTTTGTAATCCATTAATGCAATGTTTAATATTATCAATATTATATAAAAATCTAGACAATTTAATACCACTAATAATATTTTTAATAGATTCTAATAAAGTAAATTTCCACATATTAAATGCCTCTAAAGGCAGAGCGTATTTACAAGCTGAATTATATATATATTTATCAAGATCATGATTAATTGATTTTAAAGCTTTAAAAGAATTATTACAAGAAGGTATCCTAAATTTAGTGTTAAATGACATAATGGTTTTTAACTTATTGTCTTTAACTATATCTAAGTCTCCTGTAACTATATGTCCCAAGTCTGGATTTAGAAATTTAGCATATTTGTTTACTTTACAGATACATTCACTGTCTACAATTGACTGCGAATCATGATTTATAGAGAAAGATTGTGAAATTTTATTATAATTAAATATAGATCTACCAATAGGCTTGTTGTATTTAAAAGTCTTTGAAATACCCAAATCTCCAATAGGCAATAAATGTTTGAACTTGTTAAATAGATGAGCAAAGTTAAGAGAATTATAAATGGGATGGTTGAAAGAGATTACGCAACAAGAATTAGTAGACGTAAGGAGACGGGAACTATTTTACCACCGTGGCGTAGAGGCACATGTGACGCGAGATGTGAAAAGGAAGAAGTATGTACTTTGCATTGTCATTCCTATTTACTCATTTTTTACATTTGCATTTCTGCAAAGTACCCTTATTTTTTTAGTATGCTAAGGTAATTAAAATTTATATATATATATATATATATATATTTATATATATATATATATATATATATATATATATAGATATATATAGATATATATATATATATATATAAATATATAGATATATATAGATATATATAAATATATAGATATATATAGATATATATATATATATATATATATATATATATAGATATATATATATATATATATATATATATATATATATATGTATATATATATACATATATATATATACATATATATACATATATATATATATATATATACATATATATATATATATATATATATACACATATATATATATATATATATATACATATATATATATATATATATATATATATATATATATATATATATATATATATATATATATATATATATATATATATATATATAACAAGTCAAAAATTGCAAGAACGTGAATAAAGTGAAAAAGACCAACAGGGCATATATAAAAGGCCTAGAGGGATGGCGACCCCTAGTTCCCGGTTACAAGTCGACTTTTTACACCTTAGGAAACACTCCCGGAGCCATATATCACCTGTGGTCCTAATTCAGAATAACGTCAAAGTAGAAGACGTAAATCACACAAGAACGTGCATCCGTAGACGGCAATGCCTCCATAAAGAAATAAAAGGTTTAAAAAGAGATAAATTTGAATTAAAACCTCGAATTACAATAATAAATAAAATACCTGAACAATTCCAATCATCCTACCAAAGCATCTAAACCTTCGATAAGACCAACTCATAATCCCGCTCAGGAACGTTGCCATTTATTACATGTAAACAACTGTGTTGCCAAAGTCTTTTTGAAATGCATCCATAAATTTACTGTACACAACATTGTAACACTGTCTTATAAAAAGAAAAGGATAACTTTGCGTTAAAGCTTCCTTTATAAATAAAGTATCATGTCCAATCCGATCCTCTTTAAAAGAATGCATACGTGCACTACGCTTAAAATGATTAATTAGAATATTACGAAATATCTTAATACTTAAATTAGAATGCCAATTGATAATGTAATGTATCTTGAACTTGTATTGACGTCTTTTGTCGTAAATTGTATAATACGTAGACATGTTTTTTGCAAAATGTATACGAATATCCAGAAAATTAATTTCCTTTGACTTTTCTGCGATATTTTCGATCAGAGTTAAATCGGCTGGATAGAATCCGAAATCAAACATGACACCTATATTTTCTTGTGCAATAAGGACGTCATCGACAAAACGAAAGTATGGTAATTCGTTTAAAATGTGATTACCCTGTTCATAATGATGTAGGTATAGATTTGCCAATAAAGATGAACATCCTCCTCCCATTGGCACACCCTTGATTTGCTTGTAAAAAGCAACGCCGTTGAATAGAATATTTTCGTATAACACAATGTCCAAAACTTGTTTAAACTTTTGGATTGGTACAATTCTCTGTAATTCAAAGACTCCATGTAAATGTGTCATAATACTATACAGATCCTCCAAATTGATATTATTAAAAAGATCTTGGAAGTCAAAGGTTTTAAATATTAAGTTGGTTGGCATTTTCTTCAAGTTTCTTATGACTTCATCGCTATTTTTTATCATGACTGATCCGTTTTTTAAATAATGATTCATAATAGGTTGTAGATATGACATAAGAAGCGAATTGGCAGATGTTGTATAAGCTCGAAATGCCACTGTAACTGGGCGAAACTTCACGGGCTTCTTATGAAGTTTTGGAATCATAACTAAATAAGGATACCGTATATACTGTATATTGACTCCTATACGCTTATGAAGGGCTCTAATACGATTATCTATTTCTTTTTGTCCAACTTTGAGTTTTTTATAAACTTCAACATTGTTATAACAATTAGCAAGGATTTCCATGTAAAATGTTATACACGTGAATGTAAAATTTGAAGCCACCTTGTCTGTGTAAGTAATAACAAATTTCTTCCATATTTCATGAAGATTGTCTCGATGTATATTGCAACCATCCCGTTGTTTATATGAAGGTCGATAAAAACGATAAAATTGTGCAATAATGCGATCACGCCATTCGTCAAATGCATTTAAAGGCATACTATATTTGATCGCCATACGATAAATAAAATCGTTCATTTCTCTAAGGAACTTCCCATGAATATCCTGATATTCCTGCAATCGGAATTTTGTTCCTTTATTAAATGCAGCTCGTAGATGACTTTTATCGATCACATTTAAATCTCCTGTCACAATATGTTTCAAATCACTATCAATATATTGGCTGGAAGCGCATTGACATAATGAATGTACATATTGTCCCATATCTTTACTGATTTTATTATAATTAAACACTTTTCGCCCTATAGGCAATACATATCGATACGATATACATATTTTTGCATTTTTAATAGGAAAATGCCACTGATGATATTTCAAAATCTGTTTAAAAGGAATATCATTAAATGCTTTATTTCTAAAAGTTGTCAAAAGGTATTCCTTGTTCTGTACTTCAATAATTTCCCTATTTAAGTTGATGTTATATTTCGAAGCTCGCAATTTAAGTAAATCCAGAAATATTGCATACCAGTTGTTAATATTATCAATCTTTCCAATAGGTGCGTCTTTAAAGTGTTTATCTTTGTATATATGCCGTTAAATGAGCCGTTAATTGTGCACTGTTAGTTTCAGGGTAATAAATCAAGTATTTATAGTGCTATGCAATGTTAGAAAAAGCATTTTCGTTACACTTTGGCAATTCCATTGCATCCAATAGACTCTGTCACATCTATCACTTTACACAAAAGAGGCAAATGACAACCCAAAACACCGTAAATAGCATTCGTGATTAATGTTTGCCGTTTTTATGCTCTCGACTAAAGTATTCGGTAAGAGACAAATGGAATTTTTATGCTTTTCCAATAAATCGATGCTACTACATATTAGGAATTGGTATGAAACTGTAAACAAAACACTTTATTAGTAAAATAGCATTAGAAAAAATAAAGCTATCAACAGGTGTTGGAGCCAGAGAAGGGCGTTCGTCGTCAGGTTTAATGACACGGATCAGCAAACTCAAGCTAAAAGAGAATACCTGTGAACTGTAAAGTGTTATGTGACTCAGGAAAAAAAATGTTGTCAATCCGAAATCAACAAAAATGAAACTGAAAATTCAAGATTTGTATTCTGTTCTTGTTATCTTTTTCGTTTGGCTTAATTTTTGATCTCGGTCAGGATATTGTATAAGAATAGAGAAAGAAAACTCTTGTAACAAACGTAGTAAATATATGAACACGTGGATGTATAATATGTAAGTGAAAATATATACAGGGCGTTTCAAAAAGGTTACACGATTACTTTCTCTATTACTAGATATTAGTGGTAGATGTATAATTTCAATTTCGAAAATGCTTCAAATACGATAAATTTTCAAATTACGATAGTTTGGGTTACGTGACTAGTTTTTGTAAAAAAGTACAAAATTTAAAATCCTTCCCGGCCGTCCAAATAGCTGTTCTATATCCTAGGATGAGTCGGACTGTCTGGGTCTTCAACACTCCTTCACAAAATAAGTTTCGATTTACAAATTATTCCTTTCTCATTTAAAGATCTTTTGAAAAAAAAACAACAACAATAAAAATAAACGGAATCTGTAATAAGCAAAATAGGCTGTGGAAAATTTGTCAAAGTTATAGACTAAACCACGCTTTCAAAAAAAGCGGCGAAAACATAGATTCCAGGGGTCGTACAAAATTTGAATCTCGTTAGATAAGATTTTCATTCGAAAACTTATATGCGTACCTCTATCTTATATGGTCAAATATTTAAACAGACAATAAATATTTATACAGTCCTTAATTTTGGAAATATTAAAAAAAAAATTATACAGTAATCAATTTTTGGTCGAAGAAAGTATTTTCATGATTCACAGTTTTAGGAGCGCAAATTCTGCAGGCTGGAGAAGAGGTGAAACTTTTACATAACATTATGATGTCAATTTTGAAACGGGATTAACAGCTTGTGTAATAACAGCGTAGTTATCATTACCAGAAGTTATTTTAGGAGGAAGAATTTTACACGTAAGGCTTACTAAAAGCTTGGATTTCTTCCACAGAGCTTGGATATTGCACACAGTTGCAACTAAAGTTTCGTTTAATGTACCGTGGATATAAATTACATTTAAGAAGAATTAAATTAAAGAAATTGTGTATTATACATTAAACAGAAATGGGAAAAGAAATAGATGATTTAATGCTGTTCTGTTACAGCGGAAGTATGTAAATATGATTAAAGTAGAAATTATTATAAAAGATTTAAAAAAATTTAAATTATTGAAAATTCAGCCTCGTTGTTATGAACTTTGAAATTTTATTTTCGCTTTTTAAAATTTACGGATGACGAAATATAATAATTAGTGGTTTTTATAATGTGAAGATGTAGTTAACTACGAGGAACATTTAAAAGTATCTGTGGCGATTGAACGTCGCCTGTCCCGTGCCAGGACCGAACTCGGGACCATGTGCTTACAAGACCGACATTATAATCACTGAGCAAAAGCTAGTTTCGGCTCCGTTCTTATAATTCGGGTACAGGTTCTAAGCATCTTTAATCAGATGTCTTTGCTGCTACACACTCCCTCACCTGATGAGAAGGCCCCGGTCTAATTTCGGCGAGGAGGGGGGCGGCTGAGAAAACCCCCGCGTGTCCCCCCGAAATGCAGTTGAGGGTCTGAAGGCCGGGAGGCGTGTTGCCTCGGGCGCGTGACGTCAGTCGTTGTCAACTAGGGAGGGAGTGGCAAGGCCTCTGACTCCGTCTGGTGCTGCCATCTCGTGTTAAGAGGTGAGATCGTTGGAGAGGAAGGTTGCGTGTTTCAAACGTCCAGTCATCATTGCGGCGATAGAGCATCGCACAGTCCCGATCCAGGACTGAACTCGGGACCTAGTGCTTACAAGACCGACATTATAATCACTGAGTAAAAGCTAGCTTCTACTCTGTTCTTATGATTCGGGTACAGGTTCCAAGCATCTTTGATCAGATGTCTTTGCTGCCGCAAATCCCTTAACATATCCCTTTACATATTGAATTATTAAATATAATTATTAAAGATATATTCTTTAATAAGCAAGCTAAACAGTCGATTTCGATATTTGATGG
Source organism: Amaurobius ferox (assembly GCA_951213105.1). NCBI lineage: Eukaryota > Metazoa > Arthropoda > Arachnida > Araneae > Amaurobiidae > Amaurobius > Amaurobius ferox. Next base: position 58,640,961 of record OX578135.1, on the reverse strand, counting down.
AAGCCAATTTTTGAATATCTTAGTTTAAGGCAAATATAAACACTTTTATTGCTCAAATTAACTTCTGTAATGAAGCAATACTCAAATTTAAATATAATAGTGAAATATTTTAATAAGCAATGGCTGCATATATTCTGAAATTCGTAAGTTTAAAATAACACATGGAAGAGAAGCAAGGATTTTAAAAATGCTGTTAAAGGGACAATTTAAGTTCTAAACAATATAATTTAAGGGATTTCAACAATTGCTCAGACTCTGTGCCTCCAAGAAATAGACAGTTTTATGACGAGTGAAAATTACGACACCGCAACAAAATTAAGGACCAATGAGTCCCAAAATAGTCTAGGGGAAAGAAAAACACAGGCGTTGCATGATGAAGCGGACAAGCCAATGATGGAAATAATGAATTCGCTATAAAATTGAAGAAGTTCGTTCCAAAAACTCGCTAAGGCAATCCAGCAGTAAGAAGTGGTAATATATGGAGTGCCAGGGTGAGAAGGAAAGGGTATGTACTTACTGGAGTATGGTATGTACTTACGTAGATCAGCAAATCGTCTCCAGTCAGATATGCACTTTCAATAAAGTAGAGAATGATACATTTTGAATTTTTCTGTTTCTCAGTCTTCGATTTTAAATTTAAGCATCATTATACGTGCCACAATGCTCGAACTATAGTTTCAAATAGGGTTTCAACGATTAAAGATATTCACGTTTTATGTGAAATTATATTTGACAAAAATGAAAATGTATTAAAGGAATTTTGAAAACCAAATATTGATTTTGAAAGTTTAACATAAATAATTTGAAGTTTTAACCAATCTTTGTTATTATTTGGACTCTTAAATTGATTTTTCTTTTGCCTTTCAGCAATTTTTAGGTGCAGCAAAGGAATAAACAGTTTCGGGTGAGTTTTGTGGGAGGAAACACAACACGAATGTATTCTGGAATTCAGTTAGCAAATTTTAGTGCAGTTTTTATTTTGCATTATTTACTTGATATGATTCTTGTACAAAAACAAAGAAAAGGGTTCTACTACTCAATGGACATTAAGTTGCTAACCTTTATTTTACGGTGATTCATTTTTAACACTTTACAACAAAGTTGAAAAGTGTTTATGACTTTGTTCATTCTGTCTGTCTGTCTGTCTGTCTGTCTGTCTGTCTGTCCGTTAGCACGATAACTGCCGTAAAAATGAGTTTATCAAAATGAAATTTTAGTATGTTGTTCAGACGGTCTGTAGGACCTATGGGAATATAAATAAATAATATCACCCAATTAGTTTTTTATTGAACCCGGGTTGAAAAAATGAAATACATTGAACCCTATGGGACCGAATTTTTCAAACATTTTTTAAGTAAATTTAAAATTCACGAATTGCTTCGAAATTTTTAGGAAATATTCACATTATCCCATAGAATATATAAAAAAAAATTCAGTAAAATATGTTAAGTAGTTTTTTAATTAAAAAAATTATTTAATATAGGGAAAAAAACAAATTCAATTAAATTCTGACTTTGGGATATCTGCCAGAAAGAAAAGAGAGAGATATTATATAATAAATATCTCTCCATTTGTTTAAACGTTTTGCATATGGGAGTGGCTTCATATTTTAAAATAAATTTGGTAGATAGCAATTTTTCATTTTTTTTAAATTTTATATAACTCTTCATGATAAATTTAATTGATGGCATTTTAAATGCACTTTCCTACGTCCTAGAGAGTTAAAATTTGGTACACAGCTTAAATTTGTTGAACATTTTATTCGACAAAAATTTGATGGATCTTTAAATATAGATGATACATTTTTTTCGAAATGGCCTGAAAATAATCCCCGTTCACTTCTATAAATCATTGTTGTAATATTGTTAAAAATTCTGATGTGGACAGCACATGTCTTTCCCTGCAGACTCATATTCGTTCTCTTTATTTATTCAATGATAATTTGAGTTTATCTGCACAACATAAGTATTTTAAATGACATTGAATTTACACGTTAAACTTAAATTTGGTTCTCATTTGATAGCTGGACTTATTGTCAAAGGTGGCGTAGCGAAAACGCGAAAAAACTAGAATATCTCAAGAACGGCTAGTCCTAGAGTAATGGGGTTAGTCTTATTCTTTTTGTTGTCAAAAATCACATATAAAATAGGAATTTAATTGATATAATTGAGCACACGTAGTCTTTTATTTTTTATATATAACGATTTTTGCTGGCCATTTCGAAAAAATAGCCCGTTCCTTTTTCCCGAATCGTAGTAGAATAACCTACAAATGATTTATATACAAAATTTTGTTAAATTTGGTATATAAATCACTTGTAGGTTATTGAAATATTATACACCAAATTTTGTTAAATTTGGTTCATTAGTTTTTAGCTAGAGTGGATAAAGGCAATTTCTGCGGCCATTTCGCAAAGAAGGCAGATTCTTTTATTACGAATCGTACTATAATCTAATGAACATCAGGATTTCCCACAAAAAATATACCTACCAAATTGTATGAAATTCGGTCCATTAGTTTTTCAATTAGAGTGGATGTAATATCCACACAGACACACAGAAACATACACAGATACACCCTTACACACACAGACGTCTTCCTAAAACTAGTTTTTTCGTGTTCTAGAAGTCCCAAAACGTGTAGATCCTTTGAAAATTCGAGTTCCGATCTTCGGCACGATTCCAATACTTTGAGTACATACACATACACATATATATTATCTGTGTATCTAAATTCCGTGCCTATGCAATTACAATAGTTGTGATTTTAAATGATCCCTAAACTTTTATTATTTCTTCAAGGAAGCCTAATTTTAACATATGCAGAATGCAAATATCTCAAGCGATTGTAAGATGAATTACATAAGAATTGCTGAATTTTTTTCACACACAATTATTTAGCTCTGGAGTCTGGAATACAAGTTATATGAATGAAATATTCATTGATTTTGCATAAAGAATCTGATTTATATTTCGATACAGTTTTAAATATTTAAGTATAATAAATTACTGTAGTACTGTGATAATGTAAAAGATATTACCACTGAATGAATCACATTTTAGAAATTTTTAAATGAAATTACATTTCAGTTGGAAAGTGTTTCATAATCAATGCTTATGCATGATTGATCTTTCTTGTTGATACATTACGGTGATTCATTTCAGTAATTTTTACTTTATCATACTGTGTAATATAGAAAAATATAATACGAAGATTTTCGAATTCGAGATTTTGATGCCACTATATGTTTTAGGACCTCTTAAATACGTTTTGGTTTTTTTTTTGAGTGATGTCCGTCCGTCTGTCTGTATGTATATATGTAAGTCTGTGGTCGTTTTTTGTGTATACGGTAGCTATCTCAAATATTGATGGATTTTCACGAAACTTTATATTTGGCTTTGATATAGAAAAATCTTGAACTAGATAGAAAAGTTTTTTAAATCCGACTGAAAACTTCGAAGTTCCTTCAAAATTATATATTTTTTTAACATGGCACTATAGATCAAAATTTGACATGATCATGCATAGAAGGGATTACGTATGGCTCAATGATCATGTGACTTAATAGTTTCAATCATTATTATGAAAAAAGCCGCGATACAATTTTTGTGTTTGTGACGTCATTAGCGCCTTCGGGGGAGTGGGGACTTACCTCCCAGGGGGTACATTGTCCAGTATGGTAACAATTGAAAGATTTTTTCAAGCATTTTAAAGTGAAGGTTAATATGTTATAATTGTGATGATTTCGACCAACAATACGGATTTTTAAAAAAATTTCTGGTAAAAAAAATTGCAAATATTTGCAAAAAAGAAATTTCATAAACTACTTAAAATTTACTATAAGAACCCATTTTTCCATCCGGCTGTCTCTGTAATGCTTGGTGACAAATTTGGCGGGATATCGCCAACTTGGTGACTTCTTTTAAATGTTGCGAAATTGTTGAAAATGTCGCAAAACCGATAAAAATATCGCCAATTCCATAAAATATGTCACTAAATTGATAAAAATGATTAAATCAATTAAATTAAATGTGTTTTGTTAGAAGATAGTACTGTAATAATGTTTCGGTAGCGTTTATCTGTCAATCCAACCGTCTCACATGGCTACACAATTGGCGATTTTTTTAAATATCTTCAAATGGAACAAACTATCGCCAAATAAACGAAAATGCCTCCAAATTGATAACAGGACCCTAACTTGATAAAAATGAAGCATAATTGATGAAACTTCAATATTTTGCAGAACAAAGTTCAATTTCCTTGATAATCAAAGTTGCTTTGTGGGAATTATTAATTTAATATCTTTATAATCCATTTCTCCATCTGTCCGCCCATAACGCTTGGCGAAAATGTTGGTGGGATATTGACAACTTGGCGAGTTTTCTTAAATGTTGCCAAATTGACAAAAATATAGCTAAATCGATAAAAATATCGCAAAATTGGTAAACACGACGCTAAATCTACACAATTTATTGTGTTTCGTTAAGAGGTAGTATTGTAATGATGTATTGGTAGCTTTTGTTTGTTAGTCTAAGCGTATCTGGAAAAATATTTGTTCCAAATGATTGCAATTATAGCATGTTGCCTGTCACGGGTATAAAATTTGAAACAAAAAAAATCACAAATTGGATTCTGATATGAGAAAGTAGCGTTGAGTCATCCAGTGAATTACGTGCAGCAAAGCAATACACAGCTTCGGGTGAGTTATTGCGGGAGTAAAGACAAGACGAACGTGTTTTTGGAATTCAATTATCACATTTTAGTGCATCTTATAAAAATTATTTTCTATTGTAATATTATCTCATTTTGCGTTATCTTTTTACTACGATTCTTGTATAGAAACAAAGAAAAGTGTTCTACAGTTACTACTAACTAGGCCTCCGATTGCTAATTTTATTTTGCGGTGATTCATTTTGCACACAAGTTTGCCCCTAAAAGCAAATCAAAGAAAAATTTCACTAGAATATTCTCTTCTTATAAAAAGTATTTATCTTTCATTTCTATAAAGTAACTACTTCCCTCTGATAGCTTAAATAAGACTGTTCATTAGGTATCGTTAATTTTGGAGTGATTCTGTAAGTCCTGGGAGTGTCATAGAAATCGGAATACTAGAAAAAGCTCTTTCGCTGCATTACCAATACCACCGCCTCCAATGGACGCAACCTTATCAATCACTTAACATAAAACATCGAAATGACAGCCCAACATACTGCCAGTAATACTTCTGATTAATGTTTTTTCTGTTTTTGCTCACGCCTAAAGCATTCGGTTAAAGACAAATGTATTTTTTATGCTTTTTCAATAAATTGGTGCCGCTCGAGATTTGAAATCGTAAAGACCGTAAGTATTCCAGTGTGAGTTATCATGTGTGAATAAATCAATCAAATTGTGTTTAGAAAAATGATACTCTTTATTTTCTGTTTCTCAAAATATATGTATATATTAACGATTTTACGCAATAAATCTATTGCTGATTCGCGTTAAAACGAATAGTAAATGCACGATTAGTGAATGCTCAAATAGTGAATGCACTAATAGTAAATGCACGAATAGTGAATGCATGAATAGTAAATTCACGAATAGTAAAAGCACGAATAGTAAATGCATGGATAGCAAATGCAATGCACGAATAGTAAATGCACGAATAGTGAATGCACGAATAGTGAATGCACGAATAGTAAATGCACGAATAAATTGGATATACAAGATGATCATAAAGCACCGAGCTCTGATTTCAGAGGACAACATCCATGACCAGTTTTAGGCATTTTTTGTGTTTTTCAGCACGAATTAGCCTATTTCTTCAATGACCAAAAGGAAACTTTGTGCCTCTACTGTGACTGACAAGTTGTCATTTCACGTAGTCGGCATTCAAATTCATAACGCAGTATATCATTTACAAGTGTTGGGATGGGGGAAATGAGCATGCCAACACAAGATGCAGTACAACACGGACATAGTATATCATTTGTATGTAGTACCTTGTGTGATATGGACTCAGTATTTCATATGATAGGAATGCAATGTATTTATGCGATACGGACGCAGTACATCATTTGCATGTAGTGTTTTGTATGATATGAACGCAATATTTCATATGATATGGACATAGTATATTATACGATACAGACACAGTACATCATTTGCTTGTAGTGCCTTGAATGATATGGACGCAGTATTTCATGTGATATGAACGCAGTATTTCATATGATATGAACTCAGTGTATTATAAGATACGGACGGCATGCAGTATCTTATATGATATGGACATAGTATTTCATACGATATGGATTCAGTCCATCATTGACAAGTTGATTTAGATAAATACCGCTATTCTAACTAAGGTAAGGTATTTATTTAGTGTAAATTCGTATTTTAAATTGTATTGCTATTGAATATATAGTGAAACGTTAGCGTACAAAAAAAAGCATGATTTTAAGGAACCTATTTGTTCACTTTTAGCTAAATTTGCCTAAGTTGAAATATTAAACAAATGTTAAACGCAACAACAGAAATTTAATGTTTCAAAGTAAATTAGGTAGCTACAAATACTGAAAAATAGAATCGATTAACAATAACAAATATTTACTATAAATCTACTTTTGAAAACCTTAGTCACACTCTAGATACATACGTTCTGTACCACTCTTGATCGCAAATCACACGCTGATCTAAATTACACTGGCATACCCTGGGGCGTGGTAGCCCAGCGGTTAGCGCGCGGGAATTGAACTCGGTAGGCCCGGGTTCGAATCCCTCCGCTGTCAAAACTGCCGCCGTGTTCAAGCGGAGTATGATCACGTTAAACATGTGGGTCCGCAAGTCCTTCGGAGAGGTTGGTGGTAGGGGAAGGAGGATACGGTCCCTGTGGATGCCTCCCCCACTGGGTTCCGGTCTAAATTGGGTGGCTTTTCCCGGCCGTCCAAACGGTTACTTTACACCTTTCTGGTAGGCCGGACGGTCTGGGTCTCAACAACAATGGACTTCTCCTGCGCACTATTAAAAGAGTGACTTCTTTGTTACTTTCAATTAAAAAAGAATGAATATTTAGGAGTTATTATGAGCCGTTTTCGATATATTAGTAATTTTACTTCACCAAGCTGTAATTTGAACTCTTTTTAACATTTTACAACATAGCTGAAGAATTCTTATGACTTTGTTCCTTCTGTCTGTCTATCTATCCGTTCGCACGATAACTGCCGTAAAAATGACTTTATCAAAATTAAATTTTAGTATGTTGTTGAGAGGGTCCATAGGACATATGAGAATGTAAATGAGTAATATCACCCAATTAGTTTTGGATTGAACCCGGATCGAAATAAAAACATAAATTGAACCCTGTGGGACCTATTTCTTCAAAGATTTTTTAAGCAAATTTAAAATTCACAACTTGCTTCGAAAATTTTAGGAAATATTCCAATTATCCCATATAATATATATATAAAAAAATCAGCAAAATATGTTTGGTAGTTTTTTAAATAAAAATTAAAAAAAATTGCACCCATATTATATGAAAAGATCACGTGACCCACTTCAAAATAAAATATGGCATCCATCTTGTATCTAAATCGTGATTTTTAAAATTCTTTTTCATTTTTATTTAGTGTTGCATCTGTCCTAAAACCGCTTTATGTTTTATTTTTTTCTGTGCATCTATATACTGCGCCAACGCAGTTACAATATTTTTTAGTTTAAATGATTATCAAACTTTGATTATTTCTTCAACGAAGCCAAATTTTCACGTATGGAGAATGTAAACACATGCTGTACAAGCTGTAAGATGAGTTGTATAAGAATTGCTGAATTTCTTTAACGCAAAATTATTTAGCTCTGGAGTCTGCAATATAGCTGATATGAATGAAATATTCATTGATTTTACACAGAGAAGCAGAAGATTCTATATTATTGCTTTTTCGATGAAGTTTTACGCATGGAGTTAGAAAGTAATTTTACCTCCATGGTTTTACGTTCTTAAGTAAAATAAATTATTGTAGTATTGTGATAATTTTAAAATTATCGCCGCTGAATGCAAGGAATGAAAAACAGTTTATGAATGAAATATTTACTGCTTTTATATAGAGAGGCAGGCGACTTATATTTCGATGACGTTATTTGAATAAAGTTCATTTGTTTTCGCTGAAGTTTTCATATATAATAAATTATTGTAGTATTGTGATAATTTTAAAAATATCACCTCTGAATGTATCGTATTTTTGAGATGTATAAATTAAATTGCATTTTAGTTGGAAAGTGTTTCACAATAAATGCTTTATGCATGATTGATCTTTCTTGTTTTATCAGAATATTGTTACGAGAGTGTAAAATTTCCTTCTTCACTGGAGTCTCTCTTGAAAACTAGACGGAGAAAATACCAGCACAGGCAACCTTTGACGGGAATCTCGAGTTGCCATATGCTGAAGTTCGGAGGATGGGTTGTCAGATTTGTTGATTTATAGCTAATATGGCGACATTTCGAATGTTCGAGACACACTTCAAAATAACGAATATTCTGCGAGATATGAAATATTTCTAGATGTTTCTATAGAGAGTTTATAAAAGGTGCCATCCCTTAGTTGGAGAACAGTTGTCGTGATACGATCTACATTGGACTGTGATATTCGTCAATGTTTTAAGAATAGTAGTGGCTGTTTTGACAAATGAAAGAACGTCAATGAATGAAAGTCAAGAATAGTAACAGATGTTTTGTGAAATTAGTGGATCATTTAAGCGCTGTTTTACTGTACATTGTTCCTGTTTATGTTGTGCTCGTAAATAAACGTATTAGTTATCTACAAATTTGAAATTATTCTGGTATCCTGAGCGTTCGTTCATCCACGATTCCATGGAATACGTGGTAACATTATAAGTTTGTGAATCTAAAGAGAAAGGACACATCACAAGTTTTTAACACTTTCCAACATAGTTAAAATTATTTATGACTTTGGTCATTCTGTCTGCCTGTCTGTATGCCCGTTTGCATGATAACTGCCGTAAAAATAAGTTTATCAAAATGAAATTTTAGTATGTTGCTGAGACGAACGGTCTGAGGGACATATGAGAATAAAAATGAATAATATCACATAATTAGTTTCGAATTTAACTCGGGTTGAAATGGTGAAATACATTAAATCCTATAGGACCTAATTTTTCAAACATTTTTTAAGGAAAGTTAAAATTCACAAATTGCTTCAAAAATGTTAGAAAATATTGAAATTGTCACATAAAATGTGGAAAAATAATTTCAACAAAATATGTTAGGTAGTTTTTTAAATAAAAATTAAAATAATAATTACACCCATGGTATATGAAGAGATCACGTGACTCATTGCAAAATAAAATATGACATCTTTATTTTTCGCGTGTAAGGATCGTGATATTTAAGGATCTTTTAAATTTATATGTAGTGTTGCATCCATCATAATACCGCTTCATTTTTGCGAATTATCTGTGTATTTAAATTCCGTGCCTAAGCAATTACAATATTTTTCGTTTTAAATGATCACTAAACTTTGATTATTTCTACAACGAAGCTTAATTTTAACGTATGCAGAATGTAAACAAATCAAGCGACTGTAAGGGGAGTTGTATAAGAATTGTTGAATTTTTTTCACGCAAAATGACTTAGCTCTGGAGTCTGGTATATAAGTGATATGAATGAAATATTCATTGAGTTTACATAGAGAAGTAGACGATTTATATTTTGAGAAGATTCAGGCCTTCAAGTATAATAAATTACAGTAGTACGGCGATAATTAAAAAAAATCTGATGTGGGCAACACATGACTTTCCTTATATAATGAAATGAATTTACTACTTTTACAGTAAAATAAATAGGTTTTTCTTCTAGTAGATACTAATATCCTTTCCAAGATATTGACTTTTCGACAATTAGTCGTCATTTTCATTGATTATCGTCATTTTTATCCATTTGGCGAGATTTTCGTTAATTTGGCAACATTTCAAAAAGTCGCCAAGTTGGCGACATTCCGCCGATTTTGTCGCTAAAATCTCGCCAAGCGTTATGGACAAAGAAATAAGTTATATATATATAACATATTAGATATTGAATTTTCGACATATATTATATAACTATTATTATATATTTATATATTATATAACTTATTAGATATTGAATTTTCCACAATTAGTCGTCATTTTCATTGATTTAGCGTCATTTTTATCCATTTGGCGAGAATTTCGTTAATTTGGCAACATTTCAAAAAGTCGCCAAGTTGGCGACATTCCGCCAATTTCGTCGCCAAAATCTCGCCAAGCGTTATGAACGAAGAAATAAGTTATTCTTACAGCAGATAAATTGGCGTTCAAATGCAAAAGTATTACTCAAAGTATCTTTTTTCATGAATGGAACGAGCTAGATCCACGAGAATGATGTCACCCAATTTATCGCATGATATTATATATGAAAAGTGAACATGTTTCTCAATAGGAAATATTTTTTTTCTATTTTATTTGACTTTTTGATAATTATTTTGAAAAATGTGCAATATCTCGAGAACGGTTCATGTTAGCGTTCTAAAATTTATGTCAATCGTTTTCTAATGAAAAATTACATAAGGAATGTCTATTTACGTAACTTTATTATTGGTTTTGATTTTTTGACGATTTTTTCAAAATTTCATTCGAAAATTTAGGGAGGTTCTGAACATTCGATTGCGTATAAAAACAATAGGTTTCCAGTGTTTACAGATTGTGATTTTTGTACCAAATTTGGTTCGAATCGGTCCATTCGTTCGTCAGTTATCGTCTCCACAGACCCACTGACACACACACACACACACACACACACAGACATCACTTCAAAAATGTTTGATTCGTGATCAGGGATGCTTGAAACGTGCTCTCCCGTCGAAAACTCGAATTCGAATTTTCGACCCCGTCACAATACTTTCCTTATACATTATGTATATAAGGAAAGTAATATATACTCTTTTTGCAGTCAAAAAATAATGTATAAGATCCACGGTTTTTAACGCTGAATTGTACATTTGGCGATTTTCCGGATGACAACATGTAATACTATTTAAAAATGCCCAATTAATTTATATTTCACACAACTCTAAATTAGCAGTTATCAATATTGATAGCATCCTCAATAAGCGATATAGTCTATATATTAAAATATTTTAATTAATTCATCAATTATGCGTCATTTTCATTAATTTAACGTCAATTTTGCAATTTTGATGAAAATTCCGTCAATCTGGGACAAAATATCGCCAAGTTGGCGATATTTGCTAGATTATTCGTCAAGTTTATCAAATACATCACCGAGTGTTACAGACAAACGGATAGAAGAACATTTCTTATATACTAGAATGTATACCCGCCATATGACGAAAATCAGAATTTACGAAGCATTACTTCTCATATGGCCTTATTTTTATGAATTTAGCAACATTTTTGTCTATTTGGTAGCATTAAAAAAAAGTCGCCAAGTTGGTGATGTCTCACTAAATTTCTCGCCAAGTCTTACGGATGACACGGAGAAATAGGTTATTCTTATAGTCTATTCTTATATTTCCCCCCGAAATATTGAACTTTCATCAATTAGTAGCTATTTCATTCTTTCAGAGTTAGTTTTAGCAATTTATGGAATTTTTATCAATTGGGTGACATTTTCGTCAATTTGACAACATTTAAAAAGTCACCAAGTTGGAGATATTCCGAAAAATTCGTCACCAAAATTCTTATTTCAATTATTCTAATAGTACTCTTACATTCTGTCCAAGATATTGAATTTTCGTCAATAAGTTGTCATTTTCATTGATTTAGCGTCAATTACCCAAATTACATTTTCCCATAAATGAAACGTGTAGATCCACGAGAATGATATTAAAATTTATCGCATGGTATTATATATGAAAAGTGAACATATTTCACAATAGTTAATAATATTTTTTTATTTCATGTGATTTTTTGATAAATGTATTTGAAAAATGTGCAATATCTCGAGAAAGGTTTATGCTAGCTTTCTAAAGTTCATGTCGATCGTTTTCTAATAAAAAATTACATAAGACATGAATGACTATTTGCGCAACTTTATGAAAGGTTTTGATTTTTTGATGATTTCTTCAAAATTTCACTCGAAAATTTAGTGGGGTTCTGAACATTCGATTTCGTTTAAAAACAATAGTCTTCCAGTATTCATGCATTGTAATGTTTGTATTTTGTTCGAATCGCTCCATTCGTTCGTCAGATATTGTCTCCATAGTCTTAGTGACACACACACACTTGCACACACTCACATAAATACACACATCTCTTCAAAAATGTCTGATTCGTGTTCAGGAATGAATGAAACGGCCTCTTCCGTTGAAAACTCGAATTCGACCTCGTCACAATACTTTTCGTGTACATTGTACTATGTATATAAGGCAAGAACAAATTTTATTTACATTATCCACAAAATAAGATAAAAAAACCCACATTATATTATTTGCAATTAAACCTAACAAACGATACAAAATATTTATCGAGCCGTGTACTGCAAGGAAAGAGATCCACACAAGTGATCGGTCATAAAATATATCTAAGTTAGAAATCGGTGCTCTAAAAATATTTTTATTCTTTTCCCCCACTTATAGTACAAGAAACGAAAGTTTTTGGAACATTCTCAGTTGGATGCAGATATCTTTTTTGATTTCCCCGGAGACTGGAGCGGTATATGGGTTATTTAGAGTTCTTCTCTCCCGAAACTTAAACTTCAACCATGGATATGACCTTACTAAAAAATTTAAAGCACTTTATTCCAAAACTTTTGTTTTCTAATTTGCAAAGTCTCGTCAAAAGGAAGTGATTTCATCATTAGCTAAAAATCAAATCGTGTGTGTTCAACACATGATTTTCTCTATTAACATACATATTTATAATACATATCATCATACATAACTACATATTAGGTCGATATTCTCGGAGAGCAATTTATAATAGTAAAGGAAGACTTCTGCTTGTGTGTCTGTTTGTGAAGTCTGTAGCGAAAAGTCTGAGCAAACTATGGCCATAAAATTTGGTACGCAGGTACTTCAGGATTCGGGACGATGCGCCTCGGTGGATTTTTTCAAAACTCAAATTAGGTTTTTAGTTGTTTAATGTTTTAGCATGATTTTGTAAGATAGTCATACAAATTGGTTCTTTAGCGATCGAAAATATTATCGCAGAGTTACCATCTCGATACCATCGTAAAATCGTAAAATTTTCTTTCAAACAGATTTTGAACTGAAATCTATATAGACGAATTTTCGTGGCTTTTAAAAAATGTATACTTTTCTTGCGTTAAAGGACGTAATCTCCTACGATCCCATGATAGAAAGCTCCCTAAATATTCAAGCAGATTTTTCATCTTAAGACTATTGGCGTAGCGGGTTTTTGTTTAGTTGTTGTTCTGGTTATTGTTATAAACGGGCGTATTGCTAAAACGTTCTTTGGTTTTTGAGAATTCCCTGTGAGTTCCTGTGTAATATTAATCAAACGATTGCATTTTAAATCCTGGCCAACACCAGGCACATTTCCTAGTAACACATAAATTATACAATTATTATAACTAGATAGATAGATCTCTGTACAAATCGATATGATTTTGGCTATCGCCAATTAAACAAAACAAATTTCATGTAATTCACTTAATTTTTTCGTGAGATATTGTGTTTCATTTGGAAAAGTAAAATTTTTAGTATCTCGAGAACGGTTTATGATAATTACTAACCATGTGTTTGCTTTTATTTTTGGATGAAAGTACTTAGAAAGCATTTACTAATTTACTAATTCTGAATATGGATTTTTCTGCTTTAGGTCGTAAATATACGGGGTGATTGAAAAAAGATGAGTCAAACTTTACGAGCTGGTAGTACACATCAAACCAAGCATTTTTTCTCATTGTTCACCGGGCGCGGAAATGAAACGTAAAGGCGTTACATTGGGCGATGTAGTCTCATAGTTTGGCCCCCACGATCGCCCGATTTGTCGTACCTTGACTTCTTTTTTGTAGGGATATCTCAAAAGTCTTGTCTATGACGCTCCTCTTGAATCTGAAAAACTCGTCGCCAGAATTTCGGCCGCTGCTGCTGAAGTAAGCGACATGCCTGGTCTGTTCGAGAGAGTTCGCCAATCCCTCCATCGCCGCTGTGAGACGTGCATTCAGGTTGGCGGTCTCTCTTTTGAACCATTACTGTAATTATTGTTTATTAAATTGCATTTTAAAACTTGTAAGTCATTCTTGTATTTTCGAATCACCTCATCGGTTTCCCCTTTAAGCGTCCACTGGCGCCTTTACGTTTCATTTCTGACCAGTAAACTGTAACGAAAAATGTTTGGTTTGATGCGTACTACTACCTCGTGAAGTTTCGCCCATCTTTTTTGAATCACCCTGTATATATCGAAAACTACGCATGATATCATTCTACAAATTGTGTCATTTATTTTTAAATAATAAATTGCATATATAAAAGGAGCTCGTTGTTTGAGCTCTTCTGAATTTCACAGGCCTATGAAATATATCGATTGAAATAATCGTCCCAAATTACGGAAAGGAAGTGAAAGGAAGCCCAAAGGAAGTGAAATTTCCGATACCTCGAGAAAGGCTTATGATAACTCCCAAATAATGGTGTCCATTAATTTCGAATGAAAATTATTTACAAAGATTTTGCTAATTTTATGAAATTAGAAATGATTATTTCTTACGACTGTTACCGTAAAATAACTATTTACGCGCATCATGAAATATATCGAGAGTGGCACATGTTAGCGTCTTATACATAACGGAATTTGTTTTAAATAAAAAATTCAATATTAAATATCTCAATAATGATGGTCTTTTTGAAACTCAGTATTACAATTTTTCTACAAAAGACTATATTGACATTTTGGATTTAATAAGAGTGTTCTTAGATATTAATTGTAAAGTTTCAATTTAGTGCCTTAGGAATTTCCATTGCATAGTATTGAAATATCATTTAATCCAAATAACCAGTTGGAATTTGTTCCCCTTAAAATTGAGAAAGTTTGAAGGGAAAGCTATCTAGTAAATTAATCAAGTTATTTTAGCTATCTAACTTAATCAAGTGTCCTATTAAATGTTGATTGTCAACGGCCTGAGATAAAAAAATTTGATATTTTGAACAGCCACTAAGGTAAAAGAATTAAAAATTTGGAAATTGAAATATTTCCATTAACAGTAACCACATCGAATTCTTAGCATCTAACCTTCAGATGCACTTAATAATTTTGTACAACAGTCAAAATTTCTCCGTAAAGCAAAATCTAGAATATTCGACGGATTACTAAGAAAAATTGTCTCTGTTAAATAGACTAAAATTCAGAACACTTTTTCTCTTCAAGCACACCTTTCAACGAATGCAAAGAGCAATGCATGAGCTAAGGAAGAAATTAGTTCTTTTAATTCTTGTTGTTGCCTTTATTTTTTGTTATACATATCCTACTTAATTTCCTAGCATTGCGTATCTATAGTTATATTTGTTATGGTAGGTTCAGCGAATACTTTGAATTCTTATTGTTGATAGTTCACTCTTTTTCATTGGATCATACTATTCATTTCTCCAGCTTTTGGTTGGCAATACTTTTATTTCTGTGTTAAGTGAGCAAATTTTCTGTTGCTAGACGTTTTCCTGCTTTACTTCCATGACAGCTGTCCTGTAGGAGTCCCAGTTTGCTTCGAATTAAGTTAATTTAATTTGATTTTGTGATGTTTTGCTGAAAAAGTTTTTTTATCTATAGCATATTTCTACTTTAAAATCTCGTTTAACCTAACAGTAATTTTCGAAACCGAATCATAACTAATTAACAATAGTAATGAGAAATTCTAATAATCTGGAAGTAATTTTGTTGTCGGTGACAACCTATTTCTCCGGTGAATGACATGACTATGACTAAATTTTGCTTCTCTCTTTAGCTCTTTCTCTGCTCCACATGTTGAGTTTCATAATTTGCATTTTATTTATTTTTTCGTTTGCTTCACAAGTTCACATTTCCTTCATTTTCTATGTTCGAGTTTTCGACGGGAGAGCAAGTTTCAAGCATCCCTGATCACGAATCAAACATTTTTGAAGTGATGTCTGTGTGTGTGTGTGTGAAAGTATGTGTGTGTGTGTGTGTGTCAGTGAGTCTGTGGAGACGATAACTGACGAACGAATGGACTGATTCGAACCAAATTTGGTACAAAAATCACAATCCGTAAACACTGGAAGCCTATTGTTTTTATACGTAATCGAATGTTCAGAACCCCCCTAAATTTTCGAATGAAATTTTGAAAAAATCGTCAAAAAATCAAAACCGTTAATAAAGTTACGCAAATAGACATTTCTTATGTAATTTTTCATTAGAAAACGATTGGCATAAATTTTAGAACGCTAACATGAACTGTTCTCGAGATATTGTACATTTTTTAAAAAAATTATGAAAAAGTCACATAAAAAAAAATTCCTGTTGAGAAACATGTTCACTTTTCATATGTAATATCATGCGATAAATTGAGTGACATCATTCTCGTGGATCTAGCTTGTTCCATTCATGAAAAAATATACTTTGAATAATACTTTTGTATTTGAACGCCAATAGTTATTTATCTGCTGTAAGAATAACTTTTTTCTTAGTGCATAACGCTTGGCGAGATTTTGGCGACGAATTTGGCGGAATGTCGCCAACTTGGCGACTTTTATGAAATGTTGCCAAATTAATGAAAATCTCGCCAAATGGATAAAAATGATGCTAAATCAATGAAAATGACGACTAATTGTAGAAAATTCAATATCTTGGAAATAATATTAGTATCTACTATAAGAAAAACCTATTTTTTTACTGCAAAAGTAGTAAATTCATTACATTATATAAGGAAAGTCATGTGTTGCCCACATCAGATTTTTTATATTATAATCAAAATACGTTTTCACGGACTCTAAAATTTACTTTTTTATTTTTATAAACAGAAGTACGATGATATTTATAACGACCTAAACAATCAAATCGAAACTGAGCAATTGCCATTTAGCCGCTTTCTTTAAATAAAACACGGTTTCTATTGTAACCATTATGCGGGATATATCTCACGAATAAACCGGATTTTGAAATTAGTTATAGGGCAGAATGTCGGTTTCACTAGAATATATAATAAGTAAAACAATTCCTTATAAATGTTATTGTGAAATATAATATGGCATCATTTAAGAACATAAAAATATGTGTAGTATAATATATTTACATATACAGAAGCAGAAGATATAGACGAAAAAAAAAAGAATGAAGCGAATGACAAAGCCTGGAGTCATATTTAATTATTTACTGCAACATGTCCTGTCTGAGGAAGAATAGAAACCAATGCATTTATCATCTGCCGACAAGGATGCCTTCTCACCAACTGTAACTCGACATCTTTCCCTCAATAAAACATTCAGTAAACAAGAGAATAACATACTGTAACCAATTTATTCTACTTATTTACTTTGTTTCCTCTGTGCCCACAAGTTTGTTGAGGGAATTACAGTCAGGGGAATAAAAACATAACATCAAAGTAAAATATTGAAAGGTCTCGTAAGATGCTTTGAAAATACCGCTGATGAACTGTTTGAAAAGTTCGGTACGGACTGTATAAAGAATCGTCTGTATAGCGAACCAACTGTATAACGAACTGTGAAGTACCAACTGTATAACGAACGTGGTTAGTTAAATGATATAGTACTTAAATATATTTATTTATTAAATTGGATTGACTTTGTTGTTGTTTTCAATTTCTAGAATAGTTATTGATATTGGTTGCACGTAATTTGGATCTGAAATTGTAGTAATTAAAAATCTGATGGCGACAGTGCATGAATGCCATAGTGCATGAATTTGCTTTACAGATTTAAATTTTCTTTATATATACAGTAGTACAATAACTTAATTGTTAACGTTTTTTAACGTTTAATTATTTTACGTTTTAATTATTTAACTTTTTATCGTACAAAATTGTGACGTAAATAAATATATATTTGATTTATAATTAATGAATATGTGGTGATAAATTATTTTAAAGTGAGAGAGTGAGAAGCAAAAAGCAGCCTTTTCTATCAGGATACACAAGAAGCGCAACCATCACTTGGCAGAGAAAGATCGGGGACTGATGCAAGAACAGTACATGCGGATGAAGTAGAGATAGGGTGTTTTCAACGGAGAGAGAAGAAACAGGGTGTGGGGGGGGGTTGAATAAAACAAGAGATGGGATATAATGGGTGAAAGCAAAATACCAATGGAGAAAGTGAACGTCCAACAAAGGATTCAAATAGCTTGTTTAGTTGGTCATAAAAGCTCAAATAAAAAACCAAGAAACAGATGAAAATTTCCAAAATAAGAAGGAAGTAGATGAAACCGAAAAATTAAACCGGAGATTTCCAAGCAGAAGAGAATAAAGGATAATTATCATTAATAAGGGAGTTTGACTGAGAAACAATCTAGAAACATTGAAGAAAATCCAATTAAAAATGAAATTAGGAGTAAAAGACATCTTAGCTTCAGAAAAATTAAATCTTTTCCTGTTTTTTTATTTTAATTAGGCTTTTGTGATCAACTGAACAAGTAATGTGAATCCTTTGTTGGGCGATTACTTTATTATTTGGTATTTTAACGTTCATTCATCATGACCCACCTCTTTTCCTTTCTCCTGGGCATCTTTTACCTATTTTTTCTTCTCTCGCCGTTACCCTCTCCCTGCTTTCGCTGACGAGTGCAGGTTGCGCTTCTTGTGTTCTGATGAAAAAGGTTGTGTTTTGCCTTCGAAAGCGGTCGATAATATTAATTTTTGCATATTATGCTGCTTTTAACGAAGTTATTTTAATTTTATTATTTAGCAACAGTTTGAGATGTACGTAAACTCTGGTTATTTAGCTTGGATGCTTAAATAAAACTGTAAATCTACGTAATGATGACGTAATACCTTTACTGAAATATTCATATAAAATAAATTTGAAAAAGTAGTAAAACGTTTAGCAATTATTTGAAATCGAAATTGATTTCTAGATACCCTCCTATTTCCCGATGAAAATTTTAATCAATTATAACTATGTTAAATATGATCGTATTACAGACAAATTTTTCTCCGTTTTACTACATGTTAATGTTTTTAAATTTTTTACAAAAATATTTCAGATAATTTAAAGTACTATTTTATAACTTTTTTTATTTATATGATAATTGGAACTACGTCTCTACAACCATGAGCTCCCAAAACTTTCGCTTTTCAGTTTTGTTAAATATCCGTTATAGTTTAGAATTATATACAGTTTATGGCCCAGAACACTTTATATAATGCATAACTTCTAATCCTTGGATTTGTCGTTGCTTTGAATAAAAACCGAGCCAGTTTTTTCCCCCATATTCTAAAGAAAATAAAAATCCTGTAAGGAATTTATTGCATTATCGTGAGAAAGTTTTTAACTGTGTGTTAGTATAAAAAATATAAACATATTTTTTCGTTACATTAAAAGCATATTTTTTAACGTATAGGATCAAGGATTATCTTATTGATGTCTCAACTGAATATTCAAAATAATCTTGCTATACTTTTGTTTGTGTAGTTCTGCCAATCACACACACTTTCCAACAAAGTTTATAATCACTTCTTTGCGTGACACTAAAGTAGAAAGTTTGAACAAAAACTAGGAATTCTGTTTAAAAAAATTGTTTTCCGAAAGTTTCCTAAAATTAATATCACGTTTTAGTTAATAACTTCGACTTGAAATGCAAAACACAGAGGAAACAAATGCGGATGATTTATGCTGGTAGACCTATTGCTTTCCTTTTATATTGCTTTTAATTTACTACTTTCTTGTTTAGAGACTATAGGCATTATTTAGAACGAACTTTTTTAACACATGTTTCTCAGTTACATTAATTTTGGATGAGTGAAAATTAATTTGAAAAATATATTTCAGATTTGTTAAACTACTCTTTAATTATCTCAGCTTAACTAATGTTCTACACCAATTACAGAAAAACACTTTGCGAATCTACTTTACCGTAATTGTTATCGCATTCAAACACAGTTTGTGTTTAGGGAAGACATCGTAACCTGGTCAAAATTTCATAATCATGTTTTTGATGAATTAATAAATATTGAATATCCTAAGATACTGTACAGAGTATTTCAGAATTTACGTTCAGGAATTTATGCCGTCGGTAGTTGCTCACAGACCAATTAGAAAAACCATTAGAAAAAAAATTTCTATTAAGTCGGGGCATTTCGTTGCAAGGGGGCGATATTTGGAAAAAATAGAGCATCTAAATTTTATATGGTCTTTCTGGTGAAACAGTTCAATTAGAAAAATTGTGATTTCAGTCTATCTATTCGTATATTAATAAAAAAAGATGCCTGCCTTTCTGTTTATTTATCTGTGTCGTCTGTAGCTGAAAATCTAAGCGCCGTACAACCATTAAATTTGGTACTTCAGGATCAGGAAATTTACGCTTCGTAGAGACATTTTTTAAAATTCGAATTATCAAGTTATGACTTTAATAGTCGAATTTCGGCCATGTCCCAAATCCCAATTGTAATTAGACCTTATTCCAAATGCCAACTAAAAGACCAATTTTGACTGGTACCGTCATCTTTAGTACTTTCTGTCCATCACCAAATGATCAAACGATATCTACTCAAATGATCTCTACTTAAATGGTCAAATGATTTCTACGCAAATGGTCAAATAATCTCTACGCAAATGGTCAAATGATCTCTACGCAAGTGGTCAAATGATCTCTACGCAGATGGTCAAATGAGTTCTACGCAAGCCTAAAATGTTAAACATTTCGGACTTTTTAACGTTTTCTAATAGGCTAGGGAGAGGGTACAAAATTTAGACCCCCTAATTTTTTGTCTTTTTATCCATATCGACTTTTATTTTAAGACTTCTTTTTGAACTGATCATCAACCTTTTACAACCACTTCGATTCACCAACTTTTCATTAAATAATTTCTAATTATCTTCCCATTTCTTTCTTGTACGGAAACTTGCCTTCCTCTAACTTCCCCCTTCATTCTCCCCCCCCCCGGGACCATTGGCTGGTACGTTTGTACGAGGAAGATCTTACTGGCCGACTGGGGTAACAGTCTGGGGTACTAAGAACCACGTGATCTTACAATGTGTGTGGGAATTATATATTACTCCCTACATGCATTTATTTAAACTAAATGCCAATAACTGACGACCGTCCGACAAAGTTCATTGTTTGACGCTTACAAAATTTTTTGACCCCTTCTGGTATTTGTTGTTTGAGATCATAAATATTTTATAGGTTGCAGTCATTCACAATGAAACACAAGTGCACTTCCGTCATCACAAGTATGCCAGTGCAAGTAATGTGTGCATGAATGCTAGTGTGTGTCTGTGAGTCTGTGAACCCGAGACTTCACGAAAGAATGAGGCATTTTAAAAATGATTGGATACGATTATTAGAATGACTGAATACTGGAAATCTACTGATTTTAAAAGCAATCAAATGTTCGGAAGAACTTCAAATTTCAAAATGATTTTTCGAAAAAATCCATTAAAAAATCAGGATCTTCAATAGTGATAAATAAATAATTATTTCAGAATAATTATTCATTCACATACATAATTATTTTTTTATTAAAACTCGAATGATATAAACTTTAGAACACTAGCATGAACCATTCTTAATTTATTGCATGATTTTCAAATAAATGCTTAAAAAATTACATGAAATTAAAAAAAAAGTAGTTAGTGTTAAATATGTTCCGTATTCAATAGAATGCGACAAATTGGATAACATTGTTCTTGTGAATTTATGTTTTCTTAATTTACGAAAGAAGATACTTTGTGTAATATTTTTGTAGTATTTTGGCGCCAAATAATTCGCCAATAGTCATTTATTTCACGGAATATTCATTAAATGTCAATTGTATTTTGATGAGAATTTTGCACGTGGGTATGATTAAGTCACTCTATTGGGACAAATAAGTTACCAAAGAGCCCAATTTCAATTGATTGGGCATTAATTCAATGCTAAAAATTTTGTGCTGTGGGTAATGTATATATTAATTTCGCTGTTACAGAAGCAATGTTATTGCAGTATGTAGAGATTACAATGTAATTGTAAAATATACTGCTCGCGTCCGATAACATTTTTATATATCAAAATATTGCTTTCAAAATTCAGATAGTAAATATATCCCCTGTTCATTACAGCTATCAGAAATGTCTTAACAGAATAAATATATTTGATTAAATACAGTACTTTTAAGCCAATTCTGTATCTTTATTGATTCATCTGGTATCTCAAGTATTCTATGAATGACAGCTATTTCCGAAATGCGTATCGTAAAGGATCAACAATAATGCCAAGCGTGTAAATGAAGTTAGCAATCCGTTGATAGCGTTTTCAGAATCAGCTTATCGAAATCTCATTAGTAACAAACATTCTCCCCAGTTTTAAGGTGGTTTAATCTCGTTCAGAGAAGCATAACTCTCACAAGAATGCGTACTTCTAATCCTTTTATTCATAAATGAATGCGATTTAACCGTCCCACATTGCATTATTATAGAACATTACAGACAGTCGTGGAACTTTATGTATTCCATTTAACAATTTGGAATACTAATGCGAATACTAATGTAAAGTTTTATTTATGTCTGTATAGTATGTATATTCATGAATATATAACGCAATGTGACGAACAAAATTACTGTTTTATCCAGCGCCTTCAAGTATCTACGGCCTGCATATTTAATTAAATCTTATAAACCGTGAAATATACTTAGCTGCTTAAGCAAGAGGTGCATATAAATGAGTTTTCGCATGTTCTCTGCAATTCTGATTTTGTGCACTCCATTTTCTTCATATCTCATATTCTTCGTGTATTATTCACGTTTATTAGAGTACATTTTTGTGATGCTTTTTGCTGTAAATAACTCAAAGTTATCTTACATCATTGCACTCATTTTTTATAATTTGATAGCATAAATATTAATTTTTCTAGATGCATGTTCTAGATGTATGTTATATAAGGAAAATATTTTGATTGGTTCCAAAATTCGAATTCCAATTTTTGACAAATCGACACGTTTTTTGTATCTGCGAACATATATGTGTATGTATACGTGTATGGGTGTGTATGTATGTATATACGTGTATGTGTGTGTATACGTGTTTGTTGTATGTGTGTGTGCATGCGTATACGTGCATGTGTGTGTATATGTGCATGTATATGTGTATGTGTGTGTATACGTGTATGTGTGTGCATGCATGTGTATATATGTGCATGTGGGTATACGTGCATGTGTTTGTGTAAGTGGGCTTGTATGTATGTGTGTGTGTGCGTGTGAAAGCGATATATCACGAAAGACTGGATTGCTTTGTACGTAATTGTACGATTATTACAATTACTGGAACCCTATTCATTTAAAACACGATGGAATGTACGTATGACTCCCAAAATGTTCAATGAATTTTTGAAAAATTATAAAATATCTGGATATTTAACAATAACTGTAATTTTTTATTTAAAATTAGGTTTCACATTTAATTTTCAAGAAGTGAAGTACTAACAAGTTTTTTCCTACCTATTTCCGGAAGTAGCGAAATTTTGAATTTTTATCACAAAATAATTCTAATGAGGTAGTAAGAATTCTGATTAAGTTTTTCAATGCTCTTATCCAGTTAGTCTCAAAGTTGAGTCCGCGGACCCTTTGGAGTCCATGATAGGGGCCCGCGAATGAAACAAAAAGTAAATGTAATTAATAATTTTTTAAATCTTGTTTTCCGTATTAAAAGTTATTGGAAAGTCTTTCAAATCAAAATACATTGATTATTCATGAATTAATACATCAACTAAGCATCATTACTCACATTAAGCTATGTTGATTGTTATTAAAAAGGTTACGTTTTTCAATGTTCATATTTCCAAGTAAGTTTTTCAATTTTCATATTTCCATGCATCTTATGCAAGTTTCCTGAACTGATAATCCGTAATATCTGATCTTGATAAATATTGTTCCCTACTACAAATTAAGTTTTTATTTTATTACATCTAACTTTCATTTATACAAAGTTCTTTGAATGATATATGCATTACAATTTCAATTTATGAGGTCAAGGCGTCCGTAAATAATTTTTTACTTTCCTTATATACATAATGTATAAGGAAAGTATTGTGACGGGGTCGAAATGCATTTCTTAAAGATTTCTATAATTATATATTTTAAAAAAGTTATACATATATAAAAAATTATACAATTTTTCATTTTAACCATTTTAGATTGAAAACCGGGAATATGCTGTGTGTGTGTGATAGCCGATCATTTTAATGTCTTTCAAATAATGTCCTTCCCTCTCCTATCAAATAGTATACAGAACAGCTATTTTTTAATATTAAGGTATCCTTTTATAATTATTTTATATATATATTTACTTTAAAAAGAAGTCATTGTAAATTAATGGTAATATTCTTCTATACCGAGATAATTTAAGTTTAAAAGGCAAAGGCCTCTTGTGTTAATTGACAAAAATAATTGAGAAAATTTTATACGAATTGTCTAATTATATCAAAATATTCTATATTGTACTCTCATATTCACAGATATCATTGAAATTTCCATTAGCTCTCATTTAGTGAAGTATAAAACAAGTAGATTCAACATAATCCTTTACAAATTATATGATCGGCATAATAAGTTCTACAATAATTTTAATTGGATTTTACACAGATATAAAAAACATCGTTTCTACGGATATTTATAATCATTTTTATTGCTAGATTTTATACATTTTCAAACTTAATAAAAAAAATGGAAATTATATTACAATTTTAAGAAGTAACTTACAGAAAAATTATAAAATAAATTTTTATTTAAATTATTATTAACAAAATGTGTCATATTTAAGTAAAAAGTTATTTACGAAACATTACCCCTTTCCCTTACTTTTGATATTTTATCATTAATGCTACCATTATATTGTGTATTGTGGTAAAAGCTAAAATTTTAAATATTGAAATCTATCGTTGAAGAATCATTTGAGGCAATTGGACTTCCTTAAGTGTATAAAATTAAACTACGCGAGAAAACATTTTATTATTTACACACGATAATTTATTTTAATATCGGGAATGTGTCGCCACTCCACTTACTTATTTAATGATATTTCATAGGTCTGCTTGTATCACATAAAATAATTCTTTATTTTATGAGCTTTTGTTTGAAATACATTCTTTTTAATTACCTTTAATTGCCTTTTCCTTTTAATTCCCTTAAATGACTTCAGATTTCTAAATAAAAATGTTTATTTATTTTGCGAAAACCATTTTCCTTTTTTAAACCGAGTTCTAGCTTTTTCACATCAAATTTCAGGTAAGCATGTGCATTAATTCTGGAGTCAATCTTCCCATATCTGTTCCATAGACATACACACACAGACTGCCATATTTCCAAATGTGTTAGAAATTTGCTCAAGATACATAAAAACTTGTTTTTACTTCAAAATCTCGATTTTAAATATTTTCGATTTATTTAAAAAGTTAAAATAAAATTCACTGTACAACACTGTAAATAAAATGGATAATTTAGGGAATTGTGAATAACATACTGCTGTAAAACACTGACTCCAAGTGTATTTATTATATTTCGCCTTGTTGGAAAGTATTGTGACGGGGTCGAAAATTCGAATTCGAGTTTTCGACGGGAGAGCACGTTTCAAGCATCCCTGATCACGAATCAAACATTTTTGAAGTGATGTCTGTGTGTGTGTCTGTGAGTCTGTGGAGACGATAACTGACGAACGAATGAACCGATTGGAACCAAATTTGGTACAAAAACCACAATTCATAAACACTGGAAGCCTATTGTTTTTATACGCAATCGAATGTTCAGAACCCCCCTAAATTTTCGAATGAAATTTTGAAAAAATCTTCAAAAAATCAAAACCACGAATAAAGTTACGCAAATAGACATTTCTTATGTAATTTTTCATTAGAAAACGATTGAAATAAATTTTAGACCGCTAACACGAACCGTTCTCGAGATATTGTTAATTTAAAAAAAATTATCGAAAAGTCATATAAAATAAAAAAAAATATTTCCTATTGAGAAACATGTTCACTTTTCATATGTAATACAATGCGATACATTGGGTGACATCATTCTCGTGGATCTGGCTCGTTTCATTCATGAAAAAAAATACTTTGAGTAATACTTTTGTATCTGAACACCAATAGTCATTTATCTTCTGTAAGAATAATTTATTTCTTAGTGCATAACGCTTGGCGAGATTTTGGAGACGAATTTGGCGGAATGTTGCCAACTTGGCGATTTTTTAAAATGTTGCCAAATTAACGATAATCTCGCCAAATGGATAAAAATGACGCTAAATCAATGAAAATGACGATTAATTGTCGAAAATTCCATATCTTGGAAAGAATATTTGTATCTACTATAAGAAAAATCTATTTTGTTTACTGTAAAAGTAGTAAATTCATTACATTATATAAGGAAAGTCATGTGTTGCCCACATCAGATTTTTTAATTACTAATGGGATCCTTCACTTCAAATTCAGAAAGTGCGGCCCTAATTTGTTAAGATAAGAATCACTATAAAAAGAAACTGCAATATGAGGTATATTACAGTTACTGTACATTTTTAATCGCTTTTAGAAACGTTAAATTTTGTAACTTTACTTAAAATTTAAAAATTATATGGGATTTATCATATGTTAATTATAAAAATATTATGTGATTTATCATTTTAAAGCTCATGAAATTGTAAAGATATTACTATTTTTATATTTGAAGTATCTCAATTTTGTTCTGAGACTTTAAGGTTTTTGTGTAGTCCAGTTAGGATAAAATCGCTAATTTTTTCAAAATTCAAAACCTAATTTAAAAATAGGATGAGCTAAAACCTTAGAATTTTAGATATAAACTCAGTTTTGATCATTAAACAAGTGTATAAAATATTACGAACGGTACTCTTGGTGCAATACAGAAGGTACTTTCCGATTACTTAAAGAGAGTCAATATTTTCTGCAACACAGAAGTCATTTAGTCATTTACCAGTTATTTAAACAAATCCAATATTTCGTGCAGCAAAGAATGCATTTTGGGATTGCTTAAACAAAGTTAATCGTGTACAAAATAATTAATTTCCTGATTGTTTAAACAAAGTCAATATTTAGTGTAACACAGAAGGGATTTTCTGATTGTTTACATAAAGTCAATATATCGAGCAACATAGAATGCATTTTCTGACTGTTTAAACAAAGTTAATCGTGCACTGCAAAATTCATATTCTGATTATTTAAACAAAGTCAATATTTATTGTAACACAGAAGGGATTTTTGGTTGATTACACAAAGTTAATATTTCGTGAAATATAGAATGATTTTTTTGATTGTTTAAACAAAGTCAATATTTAGGGTTAAACAAATGTACTTTCTTATTGTTTAAACAAAGTCAATATTTCGAAATGGAACATCGTGATGGAAATTACGGTGTCTTAAATTATTGATTTTCGCTTTAAAACGTTGCATTGGTTATGGAAACGTCGAAGGAAATCCAGATTTCAGGATTTCAGCCACGAGTTAGGTAAACATCACAACCTTTGCACATAAAAATCTGCGATTAAAAAAATCAAGTAAGTTCGAGTATGTAATTAATGTTTGAAATTAAACTGCGCTCTTTCGTTTCATTGATGATATTTCAAAACCTTCCGACAATGTTGGTTACACCTGGACTATACATATAGGGAGATTACCATTAAGAGTGTAAGTGGAATTTATCTTCCAAATCGGATTTCCAGAATATCATTATTATTGGGAATTCTCATAGATTTAGAAGGATAAACCTTGATTGGAGCATTAATGTGATGTAGATATTTTCTTATCGTCTAACGGCATCAGAACATTTCAAATAGTGTTACATTTAATAGTGCTATAATAAGTTGTTTCAATTAATGCCTACTGCATTAAGATGGCCCAAAAATAAACATTCAAAATATACTTCTCTGCAAGTTTTATTTTAATATTTTATATGTAAATAACATTCACAATATTTTTCTAAAATAATAGTATTTATATGTTGCTCAGCTGAAAAATAAATAATATATGATGGTTTACTAGAAAAGGATTTAGTTGTCAGTAATTTTACTTTTGAGACAACGTGGTCAATTACCACTATATCAACAACTGTACCCTTTTTAGTTTGCGGTGAATTTTGCTAGCCACATGCTTCTCAGATACAAAATAGCTTTTTTTATTTTCTGCTTGTTTGCCAATTCCTAGTTGTTAATTTTTGCTTTTGGAAATATATTCGAATGGAGCGCAATATCTCGAGAACGACTTGTGTTAGTATTTTAAAGTTTATGCTATTTGTTTACTAATAAAAATAACGTATGAAATAATTACTTATTTAAAATTATTAAAAGTCCTAATTTTTTTAATGATTTTTTTTGCAAAAATTCATTCGAAAATCGTGCAGTATCTCGAGAACGGTGTTATGCTAGCATTTTAAATAA